>PVIJ01011105.1:0-56410 GCA_004024925.1 Scalopus aquaticus
GGGGGGAGAGGGAGATGAATGAGGGAGATAGGGAAAATTGATTTAACATTAATTAGTAGAGTCTGAAATTCTTGAAATCCTATTATTTAACTTGGTTTATCCATACAAATAATGGAGAGACTGACTATAGGGCTCTGTGCATTTGATTAATTGGCTGTCGTTCATCTGTTAAAAGGGGATAGAGCACAGAGGAAATGAAATGGGAAACTACCAAGTTTCATTAGGAGAATGAAAGAGAAGAGGGTTTGAAGAATAAGGGGTAGCTTTGCTTTGTTGGAGTGTATTTGTGGTCAGAGGAAGGCCTTGCATATAAAGGGAGAGCCAGCTGTACAAACATGGAAACTGGTGTTGGAAAGATCCAGAGAGTAGATTTTTGCCGTTGCTTAGTTTTGGCTCCAATGCCAGGCAGGGCAGGAATATAGGACCAAATAAAGCTGAGACATCCCATCCCAGAGCAGCAGAATAACTAGAACATGTATTTATGAAGTATTTTACTGTATGTCAGATGCCAAACATTGTGTATTCTCTCATTTAATCTTAGAAAACTGTATTAGGTTGTAGTTTATGTTATTATCCATATTTTACCAGTGAGGAAACTGAGGCATAGGGAGGTAGGAAGTAAAAAAAGAAAGAAAGGTAAACTCCTTCGGTTACTTGTTCTTATTTGTCAAATAAATGCAGTGCGTTGGAGACCTTGCCTTGATGTGTGTGAACACACTTCCTCTGGGACCACATCTGCTCCACTGTATCTCTCTTTAGGAGCATAACCTACCTGGTGGCGGGTCCTGCGATCTGCCTTTTAGGTCATTGAGTCTCAGGTTGCCACCCTGCAGTTCATTCTTATTTTATAAGAACCGGTTACCACAATACTAAAAATAACATTGTCCGGGAGAATATTTATAGTTTTTTCACTCCTTCTTGAGTACAGATTGTGCCTTATCTAGGAAATACCACCTATTTTAGGACTTTTGGGTTGGACATTTAAATGGTGGGACTTGTCCAATGGTCGTCATATTTCCAGTCAGTTACACAGACATTTACACAGACATGCTTCTGAAGTACCCTGCCATGCACTCCAAACAGGAATGACAAATGTGACCAGTCTAGTGCGGGAAATAGGCATGACCAGTATTTAAGTTGCAGTGAAACAAAGTAAGTGTAGATTTTGAAAGGAACTTTGAGGAGAGTGGGAGGTTCGGAAGAACTTCCCAGAAGAATTGACATTTTAGTTGGATTTTGTGGATGATTTGGAGTTTGTCAGGTAGATAGACAGTTGCAAAATAATTAAGTGAAAATTGCTAGAGAGATGGACTTTGTTTCAATCTGATATTGCCAGTGTATCTAGATTCTAAATGTAATGGAAAGAACTTTCAGTGGTAAGAGTTCCTTTTTACCCCTGCTGTCTTGAGATACCAATGGGATCCTATGGCACCTAGGGATTATGCTTTGAGTCAGTTGTAGGAAGGAAAAGCATACTGCAGCTCCGGGCTTGTATAAGGAATTGTCGGTGTTTCCTGTAGCCTAGCTCCAACTCAGGACTTTAATTGTAATTGCTTGGCAAGATTTTCCTCCTCTTAGGTGAGAACAGTTGATAAATTGTTTTTATTCAGAAGGTATTTAATCAACCACAAACCTGTGTTGAGCGTGTGTGTGTGTGTGTGTGTGTGTGTGTGTGTGTGTGTGTGTGTATATATATATATATATATATTTATTTTGGTGGAAGGATAGGTGAGGACTAAACATAGGAATTGGGTTTTTAAAATATAACATGTATTCAGTAGAATACAAATCTTAAGTGTATGCTTGATGAATTTTACATGTGTAACTTCACATCAAGATAGAGGACATTTCCAGTACCTCAAAAGATTCTCTTATACCTCTTCTCTGTTAAGACCCTGGGGCTGCCCCTTAGCGCTTGTCAACTCTGTCGCCTGTTAAAAGATTATGTCCTTGAACTTCGTTTAAATGAATTACACAAAATGTGCTGTTTTGTACCTGACTTCTTTTGTTTGACATAATTGTGAGATGCATCACATTGTTTGGGAGCACTGACTACTGGTCACACTGTTAGGAACAAACTCAGAATAATCAAATATCATTTATGCCTTTTGAGAGTCAGGTATGAATTTATTGGTGGCATTCATTTATTCAGTATACAGTCACAAGTGTTAGGTACCAGGTGCTTTGTAAGGATCTGAAGAGCAAAGATGAATAAATTCCTGCCATTAGCAGTTTTTGGTGTAATGGAGACAGACACACACATGATTTTGACAATGAGGAGAGTTGGTCAACTTTTAGGTATGAAAATGGATTTTGAAAGTCTTTATAGAGGATTGTCTTTATAGAGGATTATCACAGGATTATTAGAAGCTAGGTCATGAAAAGGAGATAGTTTGTGCACAGATGTGGAAGTGTGAAGCAGTGTGTGGTTTCTTCAGAGACCTGCAGTGGTGATACTTTGATTTTAGGTTGATTAAGAGGTAAAAGAAGCCAGATTATTTTGGGAAGAAATTTTGAGAAAAACATTGTGTATACATTTGACTTTCATCCTAGCCTGGCACCCTGGTTGATGATGACTGTAGTAAATGTATCATTGTGGAAAAATCAAGGAGTGGAAGTGAACTTCGGTGATCTCTAAGGAAAAAGCTTCCAGTAGTGCTTTACTGTTGATGTTGTGGATGACTTTTATGAGGTTAGCTCAAACTATAGAGATGCTTTTAACAAATGTGATTTTTTTTCAATAATTGAGATGATTAAAGATACCCCATTAAGGCATAAAACAATTTCCCTATGGGTAGACTTAGATATTCTCTCTCCTCAGTTTTGGGATTTTGTAGCAAAATGTGTCCCCCATTGTGTTAGTTTGGGTGATAATACAGACTTTGGTGACTAAAGCAGAAGTTTATTTTCTCATAATCCTGGAGACTAGAAATCCAAGATCAAGGTGGCAGGAGGGTTGGGTTCTTCTGTCCTTGAGAGGCTTCTGTCCAAGGACAGCTTCTGTCCTTGAGTCCTCTTCTCACTGTCTCCTCATCTGGTCTTTTCACTGGTGTCAGTGTCCTAATGGCTTTTTAAAAGGACATAAGCCATTGTGGGTGAGGGCCCCCGCCAGTAACCCCATTTTAGCTTAACTACCACTTTAAAGGCCTTCCCTCCAAATACACTCATATTCTGAAGTACTGGTGGGGAGAGGGGGGATACGGGCTTCAGTATGAAATTTTTCAGGTGTTGGGGAGATACAGTTCAGTTCATAACACCCATATTTCAGAACCTGCCATAATAGAGTTGGGGTATATGAAGATTGTCTTCCTAGAAAAACCAGAACAGGGTCAAGACAAGGAGGCAGCAGTGTTAATGAAGTCTGGTGTGTTGGGAGTGCTGGGCTTGGTCTTTTTTTTTTTTTTAAATATTTATTTATACATACAAGCTGGGGTACAGGCCAGAGGCGTGGGGTGGCGAGAGGGTTCACCAGAGACAGAGTGGGGAGCAGAACAGGCAGATCAGAAATACACTGCTGAGGGGAGCAGCGGGCAAGGCAGGAGAGGTCTGCGACACCATGTGGGATTCTCCTCGGCTGGGCGTCGAACTTGCATTGCGCGCTGCTGACAGCTCCACAGCACAGTGCTCAACCGCTGCGCCACCAGGGAGGCCCGGGCTTGGTCTTAAAGCTCTGGCTCTACTCCTTGGGTAGTGTGTCTTGAGACCATTGAAACTGTACTATTTCATCAATTAATAAAGATTGAAAAAGGAAAGAAATCTAAACTATAAAGGTCAGGTTAACATCACAAGGAAGATAATTTCACAATCCTTAATCTGTTCCAGTGCTAAAGAAATTATATCCCTCTATTCGTTTAATACTTTTCCTTATTGAGCTGGAGTTTATACAACCTGGCATTCTCCTCACCTCACCCCTCCTCTTTCTTGGGGGGAGGAAATTGTTTTTTGTAGAAGGACTTTAATTTTTTGTTGTGATGGCCACAACGAGGGTAGACATGGGTCAGGTGTTTTCTTTTAAGGAAATCTCTTTGAAAGAAGTGCTTTTGCTCATTTCATTTTTTAATGAAGTAAAAGCTGGGTGCTGCCGAGGGGCCCCATCTTGTAGGTGGGTGAGCAGAAATAAGAACGAAGTGTAGCTTGCCTCTGAAACCTTTCCCATACTGTGTGCAGCAGTCACTCTACAAATGCCCTCATCAACATTGCTGGGAGTGGGTGTGGGGTTGGGGGACAGGGGACATGAGCAGCACACCGCACATGGAGGGGGGACAGAGCGCCGTTTGTCCAATCTCCTCCGCTGGAGAGTGGGGAGGCGGGCACAGTGAGGCCCTGTGCCTCGTGGATGTGATGCCTTGCCTCAGCCAAAAATAGCAAAGAATAGCGTCAGGAATTTGCAAATTTGGTATTGTCCTTGTGCGTGGCTGTGCTAATCTCTATATGGGTCCAGTGTATGTGCTGCAGAAGAGAGCGCTAAAGGTGCTTTTGGGTAGCCACTTATCAAGGTAATGTTTCATTGGCGTCCAAGGGAAATCTTGTTATGAGTTTTGAAGAGATTAGTTTGGTTTTAATCGCCATTGGAATTCTGTGGTAGTGGATGATAGTTGGCATAGATAGGTATCTGGGAACTGGACATTTTTGTTTTTCAGTGTAATGATGTTTTTTATAATGGTGTGTGCTCTAGATTCGCTATTATAAGACTTTTCCGGAGTTAGAACTTGAAAGCTTCTGGGCTGTTTATTGAGAACTCATGCAGAGTTGAAAGAGATGTATTAGCTCACACCCGCCCATATTAGACCTAACTTAATGTGAAACAGGGAATCTTGGGAAGTCACAGCATGCCCAAGTATTTTCATGTTGCAACATTTTTTTTTAAAGATTTATTTTACTTATACATACAACTCTTTTAAAGCCAAAGCAGTTATGTTGTCTTTTTGTTAATTTCCTTTTGGTTGTGGAATGATTGACCATGGATTAGATCATGCCAGGATGGTCAGAAGTAAGCATGTTTAAATATTTGAACAGCAATCAAATATTGTGTGTATTGTGGCTTGCTTATATTCATATAATAATCCTGTTTCCTTTAACTTGTTTGGCTGTTTACTGAGGAATGAACTTTTAACAGATAGTACTGAATCATTGTTAGTTAATTCTTTTAACAAGGAATAAGTTCATTGTTTGAAGTGAAGCACAGTTCAGAATTTTACTTTTTGAAGAAACACTCTGTTTAGGACAATAGATAGTACTCTTGTACCCCCAGCAAATTAAATGTTTCAACTTCACAAATTTTCCTATTTTACTTTAATTGTGTTTCTACCATTTTGTTCTATTCTACCTTTAGGTTTGATCTCTTTTACTTGTTTTGTGTGTGGTTCATGACTTCTTTCTTTTTTCCACAAACTAGGTAGATAACACTATTCCGGACAAGTGTTTTGTGATGAAAACGATACCGAAACCTTTGGAAATAGAGAACCTGTGACCATTTGCGCCACTGCCAGCTTATTTGACATTTTATTTCCCTGGGTAGATTGTTCTGTGTGTTTTATTGGCACCTTCCATAGTGAAAGTCTTTGATTGCTTGTTGCCATATTTTGGACATAATGTCTCCAGGCTTTTGAGTTTGTGGGTTTTTCTGTGTGTTTTAAATTTTTTTTTAACTGAAGTAACATTCTCTTATAACATTATTTAGGTTTCAAGTCTTAAGAGTCATCCATTCCCTTTTTTTCTCCACCTACTCCCTTTTATTTAGAAATCTTTCAGCCACGTAATTCAGGTGGTATGTTATCCTAAGGAAGGAAGGGAGAGATGGAACCCATAGGTAACACTGCATTTGGGAGTGGGAGCTCCCGGTATAGCAAGTCTTTGTTTTTAGAGAATTTTCTTAATCTCCATGTTTTAGATAGGTTCTTTTAGTTGCAAGAAGCTGATATTTAAGTCAGGTTAGTTCAGAAAAGTGATATGGGGTAGTGTAAATGAGTCACTCATTGACTCCAGTTCTTCACTCTCCTAGAGTAGCATTTTACATTGATAGTCTTGTCATAACCTCATGGTAGATGGGATTATGCCCCTACCCCTTGATTTTGGACTAGGCCATATAACCTGCTTTAGCTCAGTGGAATGTTGGTGGATATGCAAGCACAGGTCAGCAGTGTGCTTGTGCTGCTAGGCTTGTCCTCTTGTGCCTTTGTCATCACCTTGATAAGAAAATCGGAGTAACTGCAGCCTCTTCATTGTGGATGTCAGAGCAAGACCATAAGCTACCTGAGCAGACCTGCAGTTTAAAGTAGAGCCAATCCAGCTCAGATGCCTGAGGGAGGATAGATGCTTATTATTGTACACTACTGATATTTTTGTGGTCTGTTGTACAACCTTATTATGGTAATAGATGACTAATACAGCTATCCTGCTGGATCCAGGACAGCTCCAGGGCTTTAGTAGCAGGCTCTGCCCTTTACAGGACTCCCTGTGTGTCTGCCTCACCCTACTCTTCCCACTCATTGACTTTCTCACCTTATTCTATTGCTCTCCTTTACTTAATAGCTTCTGCTTATTTATATGCTATGTTCTCTCTTAATTTTTCCATGTCCAAGGCCCCATAGGACTCCTCTCAGCGCTCTCAACCTCATGACTTCTCAGCTTTTACTCTTGTTGTTGCTTGATACAGTCTTTTTTCCACTTGCATTCTTGTTCCATTTAGACTTTCTGGCAGGAAATTGATTTGTCCAGTAGATTTCTTTTTTTTCCACACCAGAAATATGTCCTCAGTTGCTGACCTGTATAGGTATTGACTGCCCTTAGGTTAGGGCCCCACTATGGTCAAATGAAATGTTTCTGGAGTTGTGTGGGGAGGAGAGACATCTTGAATACATGGGCACCTAATCCTGCCTTATTACTGGAGTCTGTGAGTGTGTGGACAGCTAAGTGATGAGAGGTCTTTTATACAGTGTTGCGTGTCATCTGAGGATTTTAGTGAGAGTTAAAGCTTGTCAGCGTCCACATTCATGAGTTCACTAGAGAGGATGCTTTTAATTTGACTTTTGTAAGCTTTTAATTTTCTGGGGCTGCATTCTGTTTGTCTTTCCCAGTTCCAGGATACCAGTGTCACAGCATGATCTCTCAGGATGAACCTCTTTCAAGGGAAAATGTTAGAGAAGAGACTTTACTATAAGGAAATTGACTTAACCAAACACCTTCCAGGAACTTAAGAGAGGTTTGATATTTTAGGCTATTTTGTTTGTCCCATAGCTTTTCTGTGTAGGGGAAGAGACCAGGCAAGGTAAAGCTGGTTTCTAACAATTAGTCATGTACTGCATAACAACGTTTGTGAAAGACACACCATATATGCATGGCGATCCCTATATGTATCCTAGGTGTGTAGTAAGTTGTATCAGACTAGGTTTGTGTAAGTATAAACTATGCTAGTGACACAAAATGATGTAATTTGCTTAACAACTCATTACTCAGAACATCCTCATTAATAAGGGAGGTATGACTGTAAGTTTGTAGTTAATTTAGACTTCCCTCAAATATTTTGTGTTCTGGGTAGTATTAAAATGGTACATATTTTAAAGTTAATGGTTTCTTGTCTTATAGAACCATAATTGACTTTTGAATATTGATACTATATCCTATGATGTCATTAATTTAATTTTTTGTAGATACTTTGGGATTTTCTACATTGATACTATATCAAGTACAAATAAAGTTTATTTCTTCTGGTTTAATCAGTGTGCCTTCTCTTTATTTTTCTTGTCTTATTGAACTCGCCAGGATCCCAGTATGATGTTTAGTAGATATGACGAGATTTGATATCTTTGCTTTGTTCATGAGTTTATGGGAAAATAATATATTCTCATTAACTGTAGTGTTTTTGTCAATGCCTTTTATCAGGTGGAGGAAGTTTCTTTTTACTCCTAGTTTGTTGAGAGTGTTTATACTTTGCTTAGATAGATGTTGGATTTTGTTAGATACATTTTGTGTATCTGTAGAGATTGTGGGTTTTTTCTTTAATGTTGATACACTAATTCATTTTTAAATGTTGAATTCCTTTTAATATACCCAGGAAAAATCCCACTTGGTCGTAGTATATTACCCTTTTTATGTATTGCTGGATTCAGCTTACTAGTATTTTGTTAAAGATTTTGCTGTCTTGGTTTTGATATTTGCCCTTGACCTGTGGTGTCTTTCTTTTTAATCCAAGTGTGTTTTTTGGTACAGTTTCCCATTCATCTTGCTTGATTCAGGGTACTTTTAAGTGTTACTAATTCAGGGTTGTGAAGTCTTTTTTTTTTCCCCTTTTGTACTTAAATATGTTACATTGTTCTCTTTTGAATTGTATAAATTCTGATAGTTTGCTGAAATTTCAGTTTTTTTTCCTCACAAGGTGTTACCTTTCTTTGATTATATTTGAGGTTTTCTCTTTAACTTTGTTAGCAGTTTAGCTATAAAATTCTCAGCTGTGTGTTCTTTATTGTGTTTGTTTCCTTGGTTATATATTTATTATATAGGGTTCTCTAAATTTCTTGAATATGTGATTTGATGACTTTATTTTTGGAAAAATCTCAGCCATTTTCTTTCAAATATTGTTTCTGTCTACTTCCCTTCTTTCCCATTCTAGCATTTCAGTTACATGTACAAGTTATCATTTGATCATGTCCCACAGTTCCTCTGTGTTCTTTCTGTCATCCCTTCTCCCTCCTTCTCCAACATTTATTTTCTTGTTGGGTTTCAGTTTGGGTGATTACTAGTGATCTATCTTCAAGTTTATTAAGTCCTGTCTTGATTGTGTTGAGTGTTCTGATGAGCTCCTCAAAGGCACTTTCTTGCATATTCTATCTTTTTGTTGAAATTTACCATCAGTTTTACATTAATTTAGTCTACTAAATTATCTTACATGTTAATTACACTGGTCAACAGTGAGATCATTACTGACTTAAAAAGGCCCTAGTCTGTAGTATCTTGGTGTGCTGAACATGAATATAACCCTGAAAATTTTTTATTAGCTCTCGTTTTGAAGATATTTCATGTAATTTATTTTATATTTTTCACCGTGTAAATTTATCCAGTAGGACTGCAACATCCTAAATCAGCCTAGAATGATGTAATATTACATCTCATTGCATAATACCATCATGCACACATCATCCAGAGTTGATTGCATCATTTTCTGATGCAATGCAATACTACTGCCAGGAGGCTGCTGAAGTAAGCTGACGTCACCAGTGCACTATAGAAAGCCCTGTCGGAAAGGCTGAGCATTGAAAATATTTCAGACTTTGTGCAAGACAGTTTTAGCTACTATTCCATAGAACTGTTATTATTTTATCCATTTAGGCACAAGACAGAACAGTCATGCCTTGAAAGTGCGTTAATAGCATGGACAATTTCTCCTCTATTTGTGGGGAAGTGACATTTGCCAACCAGAAGAAAAGTATCACTTCTCAAGTGAAGAAGGCTTATCATCTTTACTTCGGATGCAAGGTTGGTCACCAAGACAAGCAAGCCTTGGGCCCCGCACATATGCTGTGCTGCATGTACAACACAGCTTTCACAGTGGTTAAATGGCAAACGACCATCAATGCCATTTGCAGTCCCCATGGCATGGAGAGAGCCAAGCAACCACATAAAAGACTGTTACTTCTGCTTGGTTCCTCCTCTTTCCGGCAGAATAATGAAGCAAAAGAAGTCGAGAATAGTCTACCCAAACATTCCATCTGCATTGAGATGACCAGTTCAACAACTTGCTTCAGGGTGATGCAAAACAAGCATGGAATGCTTTTCGCCTAGTGTCTACAAACTTTCTTGGGAATGTTAGGGCAGAAAACTATAAGGAACTAGTAGAAGACATGCTGATGCAGTATCAGAAACTTGGCTGCAGTATGTCTCTAAAGATCCACTTCTTTCATTCCCATCTGGATTTCTTCCCTGAAAACTGTGGGATGGTTAGGGATGAACATGGTGAACGTTCTCATCAAGATATCGCATCAATGGAACAAAGATAACAGGGAAAATGGTCCTCTAAAATGCTGGCTGACTACTGCTGGGCACTCCCTAGAGCTGCTCCTGAACAGCTGTACAAGAGACAAGTGAAGAAATCGAAGAAGTATTCTATGACTTGATTTTTTACAGGTATTAACCTTAGGTCTATTACTATTGGCATGCATTTCGTGATGTAAACATCCATTTATTGCAGATTACAAAAAAACCAGAGCCCAAATTAGAATTTGACCATCATATTTGTGTTGAGCACATACAAATTGATAGGAAATGACTAATTTATTTCAGTAACATGACTTTTGTAAAAATTTGTTGACCAGTGATTGGCATGCATTTTGTGATGTAAACATCAATTTATTGCAGATTACAAAAAAAAAAACTAGAGCCAAAATTAGAATTTGTCATATTTGTGTTGAGCACATACAAATTGATAGGAAATGACTATAATTTTATTTCAGTTATATGACTTTTGTAAAAATTTGTTGACCAGTGTTAATTGTTATTTTATAATTCTTAACTGAAGTTCCAACATCTGGGTCATCTCTCACTTTGGTTCTTGATAGTTTGTCTTCCTCTAGCCCTCTCCTTCCTTGCTTTTTTTTTTTTCCTTGTAATGTGTGGTTGACTGCTGGACATTATTGTAGGACAGTAGTGACTGAGATGGACACTAAGTATTTATGTTGAGACAACTATTGCATTGGGATAGATTTTTTTGGAGGGGAAGTTGTTGCATTTGTGCATGTAGGATATTCAAGACCTGTTACAGGAGTAGGAGCATAATTTTGCTATTTTCAGTTATAAAATGTCACTTTTTTTTTCTTTTTATGACATCCCTAGGAGTTACCTTACCAGAGATTTCATCTTGTATTTGCTTCCTTCTTTATTTCTGTTCCCTTTTTCTCTGAAATTCTTCTTAATTGTGTTCTCTCTATACCAAATGACATTTTTAGCAGGATTGTCTTTTCTTACTAGACTTGATTCTTAAAAGCAGGTAGAGTGTCATTTATATTTGGATATTAGGGCCTCTTAACTACATTATATATAATCTATATTATATATTTAATTAGTATTGAATTTAGAATAATGAATGATTTTCAAATTTCTTAGCGAGACTCCACATTGTTACTGTCCCCTGCTACCAGTTTGTGGAAAGATTATCTTTTACATTTCTACAGTGAACTGTGATGTATCTAAAGAATGCACTGGTGGAAGAAATGAGGGCTGGCCATTAATGATTTATGAAGAAATAGCTCTTATACAGGGTAGAAGCACATTTTCTACACTAGTTTTATATGTCCGTTTTGTTTCCTATCTTGACAGTCAGGTTTTGAAAGATAATACCTGTCCTCTGCTTCTCCACTGTCTTTTAGTAACTCAAACAATATTGAGCACACACTAGATGTTGAACAAACATTTCGCAAGATTTTCAGTGATACTACTAGATTTTGGAATAACTTGCTAATGACTTTTCTTTTTCTGTTTACCTCTTAAAAACTGAGTAGTGATTTGGGTGATACTGCTCCATTACTTACTAGTTAGTCCTGTTGTAGGCAAATTACTTGACACCCCTGTGCTTTGGTTTCTTCATCTCTAGAGGGGGACTAATAATAGCACCTATCTCATGAGAGTAACAAAATGATTAAGAAAAATAATGTATTAAATGTTAATTGCTGCATTGCAGTTTCTTACTAGCTGTGACTATTAGAAAGGCAAATCCAATTTAAATTATTAGAAATTAAGTTCTTTCAGTAGGAGGATTTCTAATATCCACATCCACTGATCTCATTGTGGATAAATGTAACTACTTCTGTTTTAATTAAAAAAATAATCTTTTGCTCAGAATATTAACAGCAGAAAGGGAGCAGAGCTAATTAATATCTACCTTGCTAGCAATAATGTAATGCATCTTCTCTCATACCCTAGTACTAATGTGCCCTATTCCCAGGGGAATAAGATCAATACAGAAATAGATTTCTCAGATTAGCTTTCCTTAGGACCAAAGGTACTTTATCTTATAACTCATTTTCAATTATTTGTTAAAACTGTATCCATCCTTAACATTACCTTTATTGTTGTTTGTTTTTATAGTTTCTCTTTTTGCCACAGTTATTGAGCAAATCATGTTCAATAGATATGTAATGCCTAGAGTGAATCACAGAAAGGTGACCGTAGCCTGGTGAGAGTTATTAGAAATATTTGGCAGACAGCTGTTGGGAAAATATTGTTAAGGTTCACAAGGTACCAATATTTTGAATTCACTGTTTTCCTTATCTAATAAGCATGGGTATAAAACATAGTTACTGATCAAAGAGAATTATTCTTTGCCTAGCCTGTATGTACTGAACCTTTTTTATTGGATTAGTGAACTGTATGTACCCTCGTCTATAAATGTAGTAAACTACTGTTATATGTGGGACAAGGATAATAATTAGCAATATTTTTAAGCTTTGAAAGGAAATACCTGATTATATTTGACCAGATTTGTGGTATAACCAGTGAAGGCTTTAATTTCTCTGATATCAAATATGAACTGATAATAGCATAGCATGAACTTTATTTTATTAGGAGCAATATAAATGAAAAAGGGATTGGAAGAAGGGAAGTCGAAATAATTTTTTTAATCAGTGATTTTATTGCACTAAGCATTATTTCTTCAGCTTGTACAAAAATATTTATATGAATGTTGAGGAAACTGAAAAGTATAAAGAGGCAAATTGTTAAAGACTTAGGAATCCATATATCCCACTGAAAATAGAAATACATTTTGGTAATTAATTTTCTTGAATAACTTTTCTCATGATAAAGAGGCTGCATGAGTTTAGTGTTCAGAGTTCAGAGTCACAAGTGCCACGTAAACAAGACATCTTGTTTACATCTTGGTATAAGAGGATGTTGCCCAATGTAAGCATACCTCTGTAGGAATGTGGTGGTTGCCAACAAGAGATCTCCCTACAGTATCTCATATACAATCTTTAGATGTCACAGGTGTCAGCTTTTTTTGTTGTTGTTGTTTGTATGGTAGATAGAATTTCTGCAGTTTTTCATGTGTCATGGATACTAGCCAAATTTAGACATGGTTATGAATTTCTGTCCCTTCTTTCCCTTAATCTTAAAACATTTTTTTTTGGTGGAAAACTTCAAGCATGCACGGAAGTAGAGTGCATAAATACAGTGAATCTTCATGCCATTCTTGTTTTACCTTTCCTCTCTCAATTTCCTTTTTACCCTGGAGTATTTAAAAGAAAACCCATACAACCTATCATTTCATCTATAAATATTTTAGTGTACGTATCTTTCAGATACGGACTTTATAGAAAAGCATATGACCTTATACCTTACACTGAAGTTTTCCCTTGATTTTTCTCAAAAATGTTTATATAGTTAACTCAATCAGCTCTAGATAAGGTCCATTTAATGCATTTGATCCATACATCTCATTAATCTCTTCTAACTTATAATGACCATTTTATTTTTTGGTTATGCCATTACTTATTGAAGAAACGGGATCTTCCCCTTCCCCACGTTATGAATTTTGCTGATTTTAATACTTGTGTTATATAACATGTTACTCTTTTTTCATATCTGCAAAACAGGTAGTTAGATTGGAAGGCTTGACTATTTTTATAGTCAGTCATGTTTTTAATTTTATTTTTTAAAAAGATTTACTTATGCATGCAAGAACTGGGGTGTAGACCAGAGGTGCAGGGGGTGAGAGGATTCACCAGAGACAGAGTGGGGAACAGAACAGACGGATCTACTGCAACACATTGCTGAGGGGAGCAGCTGATGAGACAGGAGAGGTCTGCTGGTCCATGTGGGTCAGCTCCCTGGCCAGGATCGAACTCATGGTGCAGTGGCTGGCGATAGCTTGATAGTGCTGACTTTAACCACTGTGCCACCAGGGAGGCCTGTTAGTCACATTTTTTATTTATAGGTAGTACATTTATGCAAAGTACTATTTTCTCTGATACATGTAGTGAAGGAAGTATTATGTAGGAAAAAATGTTTAAAAGTAGCATATTTAGCTAAGTTAAACCTCTCTTATTTTTTCTCACATGAATTTTCTTGAAAAGGTTTTATGGGAACAGATTTTTGAGCTAGACTCTGGCTTTTGGATTATGCATTTGTTAAATGTTTCTGTTTATATTAGGACTTGCTCCTTTGACCAAGGATAATAAAGTTCTAAAGTTACTTTGGTTGAAGATTGTGGATTGTGAATCCATATAGGTCAGTTATTGTCACTGCTGTAGACATATCTTTCCTGTTATTCTATCAGTACATCACTGGCTATTGTATAAATATCAATAGTAGTAGTATTTTACATTGTATTCTATGTGTCACTTTACTTTATAATTTGCATGTGACAATTAATCCTCTCGTGATTTTCATTCCTGCTTTACATAGTAGGAAACTGAAACAGAAGAGATTAAATGATTTGTCCTGGTCACACAACTAATAAAGTAGTCAGGCTGCATTTGAACACAGATGGTTTGCTTTCGGACCCTGTGTTCTTAGCAGAATGACAAAGTATCTATCTATGCTCTCCTGTTAGCCTGAGGAGGCTAACCCTGTTGATATTTGCATATAAATTATGTATTTCTCATTTTAGAGATTTACATCTGTAGGCATACTAGTCTGTGCATGTATTTGTTTGCTTGTGTTTTTATATAGACACACATACAGTATGCCCACTTAAGAACCAAATGTGTAGAGTTTCCCATTTAGGAAGGTCCTTCTTACTCCAAAAATGTTTTGACATTAGTTGGATGCAGAAACAGTCACCAGACGCTGGCATCATTTGGGTTAGAGGGATTTATGAGGTCAGAATAGATGCAAAGGTCACAAGGGAAACTTAGCAGACACCTTGAGGTCATAGTCAGATCGAGTCACACAGGATACACCTTTGGACCCTTTTGTGTGAAGTTCAAGTCACATATCCTCTATAAACAGCTACCCAGATGTTAGCTACACAATTTCAGGTTATTTTTGGAGCAGATGACTATTTTGGAGCCATGTAACTAGTATTTGATACCATAAAAACAATTTTCAAATTCCCCAAATTATAATAAATAGCAGCCATGGGTCTCTGATTGAGGAGGCACCATATAGACTGATATCTATTATCTCTGTTGTCTCTTTGCTGAGTAATTTTTTGTAATTGAGGTAATGTGTCTTATATTTTAACAGACTGTTAAATAATTCTCGTTCCTTCCTTTGCTACCAATCATTCTGGTTTTGCTTTTGCAGGTGAATTATTTCTATCAAATGTTAGTTCAGATGAGAAAAATGAATAACTTGAATGTTCTTTCACAAAAAGTCTCTACCTTTCTGTATGCTCTTTTATTTGAATTGTGCTTGTTTTGTATTGGTATAGGAGGGTAATCTGTGTGGGTGACAAAATTACTAGATCCTCAAGAATCTGAACACTATAAAAGCAATCTGATGGTTTGAACCGTTGAGTATGACTGATAGGGATAAGACTTACACAGAGCTAATGAGGAAGCTTTCCTCAAATCAGGAGCTGAATGAGATGGATTTATTCTAGTGTCTTTTAATCTGTGATGCTTCAAGCAGTTGTGTCCCAATGGTAAAATCTCAAGGGATTGATTGCTTAGGTATATAGGAATTAGGATGGATTTAAAGACAACATCTCTTATTTTTATTCTACTTACAGCTTCAGATATTGATGCTATATTTAATTTTGGAAATCATTATTGCATGGCTCATTCTTCCCAAATTTAGAGACTTTCTTAAAGTACCTAACATGTTTTTAGCACAGAGGCTTGTGCCTTCTAACAGAAACAGATTTCATGAATCATCTTCCTGACTTCTGTGCAGCCTTTCTTTTTCAGTAAGTTTTTCTTGAAGGAGAAAATGAATTTATTTTCCTTCTATGTTAAAAAAAAATAACCTAGCTTTCTTATTCTCTTAGAGAATGAAGAACTTAGTGAGGTCCTCCCTGGTGACGCAGGGGTTTTAAGTCTCAGCATTATCAAGCTATCAGACACTGCAGCACAAGTTCAATCCCCGGCCAGGGAGCTTTCCACATGGTGCAGCAGACCTTTCCTATCTCACCCACTGCTCTCCTCAGTAGTGTATTTCAGTCAGTCCGCTTGTTCTGCTCCCCACTCTGTCTCTGGTGAATCTTCTCACCTCCCACACCTCTGGCCTACACCCCAGTTCTTGTATGCATAAATAAATAAAAATAAATCTTTTTTAAAAAAAAGAACTTAGTGAAACATGCCCATATTAATGTTTTTGCAGGATTCATTTCCCAAGGTTTTCTTTTTCTCTTGGTACGTAGTTACATATATGTATGTATGTAGGTAGGTATGTATATATTTTTGGGGGGGGGGTGTTATAGGGCAAAGATCCTTTGGATCTTTAAAACCATGAGTCAAACACCCTAATTTCATAATTGAAGAAACAGAGTCAGTTCTTTAGTCTCATTGGTGACTGTCCTGAGTATTTATTGTTGTTATGTGCTGAGTGAGGGGGCCAGCTCCTCTGAGATGTGATAAACCATGAAAAGAGAGGAATTTTTGAAGTGGTTGAATTTGTTGTATTAGAAATGCAGGATGAATGTTACATTGGCATAGTCTAACACAGTTCTCCCCAGAATTGTGGTGATTATGGTC
Organism: Scalopus aquaticus; assembly: GCA_004024925.1. Lineage (NCBI taxonomy): Eukaryota > Metazoa > Chordata > Mammalia > Eulipotyphla > Talpidae > Scalopus > Scalopus aquaticus. Next base: position 16,626 of record PVIJ01011105.1, read on the forward strand.
ATGAAAGCAAGGTAAACACCTGTTGCCTTAAGGGCTTTTTGTCATTGGGTCAGTGTATGGTGCCTAACTGTGCAGCAGGGGCTTGCCTTTTCAGGACTGCTTGTGTAAGTGGGCCTTTGCCTCAGCTCCAGTCAGCCAGAACAGCAGAACTGGTTTCACTCGGTAAGCGTGATGTTAATAGCAGTAACTGCATGTGTGAAGAAAGCTTGCAGTTTCTTTCTAGAGTTATTAATGTTTGTAAACGTTTTTTTACTCTGACCCTCTTATAAACTCTCTTTTTCTTGGTTTTCATAGTTTCTCTGCAAGGGCTTATAAGAGAAACAGTCACATATAAAAGTAATACTTTTGTATCTTGCTTTCCAGTTTATACTTCTCATTGTTTTTCTCCTTATTCTCTGGGAAGTCCAGAGTAATGCTAATAGATGACATCTTTGTCTTTTTCCTGACTTCTTAATAGTAGGAGTACCTTCAGCATTTCACTTTAAGATTTGACTTTTGGTTTTAGATCGTTATTTATAAGGATTGATTGTTCTTTAACCAGATTAAGTATCTTAGTTCAATTTCTGACTTTGCAAATTAAGGAGGATATAGAATATAGAAGGTTTAGGAGAAAGCAGAATATGTGGGGTTAAATAGTAGTATTAAATATCTGGGTATATTTATCTTAGAGAAGAAAATAACTATGGATGATTTCATTATCCTGGAGTATAGGTGGGACCTATGCTGGCAAATTATTGTTTCCAGCTCATCTTCAAGAATGAGAAAGCAGTCTAATGCTTTGGTCATGTTACTGGGCAGAGTCCATACCTCTAGATTTCCCTACATGCTCTCACCGGTGACCGCCAGCAAGCGTAGAACATACCATAACAAACAGAAGCACTGGCGTGCACGCTTGAACCTGAAAGACAAGCACGCTTCCTCCTGTGATGTCCCTCCAGCACCCTCTGCTGACCAAGCTTAACACCATGCTCTCTGTAAAGGAGAAATGTTTAAAGAGTCCCGTGAATTATCACAGAGCAGGTACTGAAGGGTGAATTTTGAATTGAGAAGCAGTAAATTGGTAACTAGTACAGAAGCCAGACATCAGTTCATAGTATATAATTATGCTTTTATAAGGTATAAAGATAAGCAAAAATGAATTTTTACTGTTAGAAGGTAGGCTCTCTGAAGAAAGAGAGTAGTAACCAAAAAGGAGCAGGAATGGGCTTTTGTGGTATTGATGATAGTGTTCTGTTTCTGGACATGGATGCTGCCTTACATAGGTGTGTTCAGTTTGTGAAAAACTATACTTTTTATAATGCTTATTATATGTCTGAAAAGTTAAAGTGTGGTACAGCTTGCTTTCAAAAGTACATACTTAAAAATAGATCCAGTCCAGAACAGGGGAAATACAAAGTATTATCACAACCTTTTTGTTTTTTAAAACCTGCTTGAGGACTGTCTAATTTAATGTCAAAAAACAGGTATCTAATTAAAAGTATTGTCAGGTAACCTTTTAATTTGGGATCAATTTGTTAAAGGCCTTAGGCCCCATTGTAGAGCAACTTATACTTCTTTTTGCTGCCATCATTCTTACCAACTCTATGAATAGCAGCTTGTATGGGGTTTTTAAAAAAAATGGGTCTTTCAGATACTTCTTTGTTCTTAGTCTGAATAAAATATCGCTGCTCTCCTCTGTAAGCATTGTCTTTGTCATTGATGTACCCTTCTTGTGGCAGCTGATAAATGACCAGTTCCCTTTTTTTTCCTGGCTAAGAGATTTGGGAGCCTGCAGTGGTAACTCTCATGTAGGGGTTAGTGATAACAGAAGCCATAGGCATTTGGGTCAGGAATTGGTGGTGATCGGAGACTATGTGGCTTTTAACAGCTGTAAGCAGAGACTACTTTTTTGTTAAGGAGTGGTTAACTCTGGGTGCAGAATCAAAGTAATCCAGCAAATTGGGCTTTGAACTCGGTCTGGGAGATGAATATGAGATCTAGAGAGAAGTTCGACGTGTAGAAAACAAAACAGAACAAAACAAAACAAAACAGAAATCTGGCATCACACTAAGGATAGAATTTTGAGTAAATTTTAAAGGTGTTTAAAGCCCAATCGTTAAGTCAAATTAAAGTGAACTACTTTTGTGTGCAGAGCTGGATATCTCCACATATATAGGATATGAGTTTTTTTGTGCTCTGAATGTCTGGAGATCCTTTTGTAGAGAGAATTTAGCTAGGGCAAGTTACCACAAGTAGAGAAGGATGATAACTTAGTGATTCCCTTGGAAGAATGGTTTCCATGTATTTTTTTGACACTTAAGTCATTTGAGGGTAGAGGAAAGAAAATAGTGTGAGTGATGAAACTTGTCAGGGAGATCTTTCATTAGTAAATTCAGTCTACTTACTTAACCAGCCAATATTCGTGTACTTAATATATTGTCAATCTTGTCTTTGGCTTAGGGATCCCAGCGTGAATCTGATACAGGCCCTCTGCTGCTGGAGGGCTATTACTGTATATCCTCTGTTCGAGGGCTGCCTTTATTATACTTATCTTTCATAGCCAGCTTTGTGACAAACTTCTGATTCTATCGAACCTTTAAGAACCAATGCTTGGATTTCATGTCCAGCCTAATGAGAAAATTTCTTGGCTTTTATTTACTTCATTTTATTATTAGTGTGGGTTTACATTGTGCTACCAATAAAGATCTTCAAATTGTACATGTAGCGTCTTTAAGGAAAGTGTGGGTGCCTGTGATTGAAGGTATGAATCTCAATCTGCACTTGTATTTTAGAGTGGCAATTTGTTAATGTGCTGTCCTCTAAACTGACTGTATGTGTAGAAAAATCTTAATCACATCTGCCCATTCTCTGTTTATGCTGATAAAGAAGGAAACATTGGAATGGGTAATATAAATATGATGTAATGTAAGTGGGAAGTGATGGGAATTAAGAAGTTACGTTTATATTTCAAAATTGATTTGCAATCTCTGAATTGATACTACAACAGACTCTTAGGTAGTTTTTTTCTTGCTCATTCTGGGATGAATTCTGCCATCTCTCAAAGTAATCCTCCTAAGGTAGTGCTGCTTGCCAATCTGAAAACGTCTTAGTTAAGTAATTATTTAGGGGTTAGATGTCAGTAGTTTTAACATTACATTATTTGTTAATATAATACTAATTTAAAATAGGTTACCTCTTTACTCAAATTTGTTAGGTAAATTAGATGGGCTATGCATGATAAAGATTTGACAGATTTGAGTTAATTGGCTTAAATTTGCCTAAGGTTGCCTTTATTATTTTTTTTTAAATATTTTTTTATTGTTATTTATATCTTTTGTAATATTTTGTAATATTCTGCTTACTGCCTGCAGTTTCTGCTCTTAGCGGAGTGCATCCAAATTTGTAGTACTCTGGGCATTTTATTGGCAGGAGTCACTTGACTCACCAGCATCCACTTCTGTCTGTACTTGCTTTTGAAGGAGCCTTTTACATATGTCTCAGTCACATCATGCAGCATTTTACTCTATATTCCCTCACAGACTGGTTCTGCATTTACAACATTCTACCTTTTAGGTTTTGGGTTAAGGGGAAATTGAGGGTGGAAGAGGACTAAACTATCATCTTTCAGAAATCCAGAGCTTAAAAACATTGCCTCTCAATTTCTATTCAACAAAAATTCTTAGATCCTGAGGAAAGTACAGGAGGTGTCAGAGTTGAACAGCTTTCAGTAGACTGGACTGACTGGGGCCATCAGGGTGCACCGTCCTCCTGGGTTGGCAGCAGCTGATTTCATTAGGGTGTGGAAGTTAAGCATCAGGATTTCACCGTAAAACCTGCATGGAAAAATCTTGATTTTTGTTATACTTTAACAGAGCTGTGGACTTATGGGGAAACCTTTTTAGTGCTAGGAATTCCACATGCCTAGTTGGTCAGGTGTTTTCAGACTAAATTGGTTTGCATCAGGCTAGCTTTGTTGCCTATAGAACGAAAGAGTGTCAAGTCTGTATGACCATAATGTGGGATTTAAAAAATTATTTTATTACTTATCCCAAGATAACTAGTGAGTATTGTCTGTGTTATAATTCTTTAATTTGTTTACTTTGTATTGGATTGTTACCCAGTTAGACTTTGCTCCTTACCGTAAATTTGCTCCAAAACAATTTCATTTAATAATTGAGAATTCAAATAGCTGGCTTTATGAATGTATATAGAGAATTTTAACAGGATTGCTTGCAGTTATGTCCCTCCAGATTTTATTTTCATCATATGAATTATTTTGTTCCCTTGTTTTTAATATCAGAAGGGTCCATCCATTTTGTCTGCAATGTGCTTCAAAGGTCCTCTTGAGTGATAGTTTTATCAACCTTTTAAAATTGCTTCTTAGTCACCCCATGGATGGATCAAAGCTATTGTCTGCTACAGCCTGTTTCCCCTCCTCCCCCCATGGACTGTCTTCTTTTCTTTTTCTAGATAGTTGTATTTTATCTATAGGATATGGTTCTAACCTCTGCCCACTCTGAATGCCCTAAATAGAACATCTCCAGCTCCTCACCTCCCACTTTTGCTATTTTCCTTATCGACAAGGCGACTTGATGTAGTGCTGAGGACTGAGTCAGAACCAAGTAAATCTAATTCTTGTGGTTCTAAGTAATGGTAAGCAATCATCTAACAACTCTGACCCTTAATTCCATTATCTTAAGATAAAAGGATTGCCTGAGCTGTAAGTTCTTTCCCTTCACTGTGCTTCAGCCTTCACTGTTCCTTCAGATTTAGCCTGTCCAAAGATGAACTCATCCATCTTTTCTGCCCAGTGATGTTTTGGTCTCTGTTCTACAAACAGAGAGACTGATACCCAGGGACACTGAATAAACTGTATAAATCACATTACCTTTGAGTTGGGAACCTAGATATCTTTACTCCCATGTCTATAGATAATGCTGTGCCTCCACCAAATACATTAAAGGATAAGGAACTGAATGATCTTGTATTTCTGGTGAGACCATTTGACATAATAATAGTATCATTTGTAAGACCCTTTGTCTGCCCATATAAGGATATAACTTGAATTTTCAGGACTCTGGACCTTGAGTGGGCTTGGCTGTCGGGAGTTTTGTTTCTTCAGGCCTGTGTTTACAGAAGTGATCATTCCTGATCAGGGCCAGTTGACATTATGGCATAGGATCTAATGACAAAACTGTAGTCAGGTTTTACTTTACAGTGAAATATTGGATAGCTCTGGTCGCTTTCACTGCTACCCTTTATAGTGACTCTATCAAGCAAGTTGATTTTCATCACCAGATGAGGAGTTTAAATGATTTTCTCTGACTGAAGAGATGTACTGGGATTTGGCATTGATATTTCTCCTTCTGTATTATGCAGATGTGTCTCATTCATCTTTAAAATCAAAGTGTTTGGCTCTGTGATCCCAAAAATCCCATTCAGTTCTGATTCTGTGATCTAGTCCATAAAGAGACAGCTTCCTTAGTTTACATCTTTACACTGTTTGAGGTGCAAAAGATTATAATAAAGAATTACAGCAATACAAAATACTGATTGGAGTCAGTAGTAATTAGTTTAGGTAGAGGATGTTCAATTAGTAAAAGTCTTGTTATACAGTTGACCAGTCAGAAGCCTCTCAAAGTGGACTTTTCTAATATACTTTGTGTAGTAACAATAGTTTAGAAGAAGGTTATTAGGTTCTTATTACGGTTACTGTTCATTTTTTGTGTCTTCCACAGCCAGGGAAGAATATTACTCTTGACTTACCTTTTGGATTGTGTTACAGGGTAACACAAACGTTCAGAGTAATACATTGACTATTTAGAACAGTTTTCTTTTGAGGAGCAAAGAATCTTAAGTTAACATGAGTGGCGATAATGCACTTCCCAGGTAATAAACAAAGAGCTACCTCAGTTTGGAAGTTGTGACAGTGCTGATGCTTTCTCATCTGTAGTGTTTGGCGTATAGTTCAAATTAGGCATCTACATTTTTGGAGAGAGAGTTTTTTGTCCAGACCTGGCTTATTTTCCTTATGCCAGTATAATACTTCTCTTTTGACCTGCCATTGATGAATCCATGTTGTAATATTAATATTTTCATTTATTCATTGACCAAATACCATACTAGGTATTATATATGCAGTAGTAGTCAAAAAAAATGTGGCCCTGTACTCATGCCCCTCTTTTAGTCTTACACATGTAGATGCTTTTGACATAAAGTCATGAGATGAAGGTGGGCATGTTATCTTTTGTATGTCATAGAAGTGAACATCAGAGATCCATGTGTGCAGCCTTGCTATAGTCTAAGTTATATACAAATGGTAACTTCATAGAAATTGATCTGATTTACAAATACTCTATGTTCCAAAGGAAACTTTCAGTCATCAAAAGAAGAGTGTGTGTATACATTATATGTTACTTCATATGTAAGAATAAGTATTCTTTATATATAAGAATCTGTATCTCCTCAATGTATTTTGGAGTTTTGTCACCTTTAATAGAAAATAAAACTTCTCATCCAGACCTTTGAATATATAGAAAATCCTTAAAATTGTTACAGAAGAGTTTTCTCACAGTCAATTTGAATATGTTAGTTGTGCAGAAATATCTCCACTAGCTCATTGGGTCATCTTTGAAAGGAAAAAGTGAGCCTTTCTATGTCCTTCTACTATTGGTTAGATGACATGAACTTAAGACTATAAAATAAAAGACTGGGACCTCCCTGATGGCGCGGCGGTTAAGTGCTGTGCTGTGGCGCTGTTGGCAGTGGTGATGTGAGTTCGACGCCCAGCCAGGGAGATTCCCACATGGCGGGCAGACCTCTCCTGCCTCGCCCACTGCTCACTTCAGCAGTGTGTTTCCATCCCTCTGCCTGTTCTGCTCCCCACTCTGTCTCTGGTGAACCCTCTTGCCACCCTACGCCTCTGGCCCATGCCCCAGCTTGTATGCATAAATAAATAAATCTTTAAAATAAAAAAATTAAAAAAAATAAAAGACTGATGCACCCCCAAAAAGAATTATTGAATATTAAAATGCTAGCTATAAAAAAAGGAAGGGTTAGAAGATAAAGTTGGGGGAAATCCCCCAGAAAATAGAACATAAAGATTTAAAAAAAATTTACAATGATTTAAAAAATATATAATGATTATAAAGATTATAAAGATTAAAAAAAACTTTATAGAGAAAAGTAAAGACACAGCCCATTATCCTTCAGTAAGAGGAGTTCCATTAAGAGAAAATAATGGCAGGAATTATGTAGAAATAATACAAGAGAATTTCTTAGAACTATGATCTGAGTTTGATACTGCGAAAGAATTTGCCACACAGTACCTAGCCTCATGGGGTATTCATTATGAAAAGATGATCCTAAAAGCTTTCCAAGAAGGATGAGAAGGTGCTAGAAATAGTTAGGGATCAGAATGATTTAGAATCCATAACAGATGGTGGAAGGAACAGGACAGTGGGACAGTACATATTGCTGAAAATTCCAAGGAGAAATCGATCTTCAGCCTGTGACTTGCCACCCAAAAAACCATCAAGGTAAAAGAGAAGTGTTTTCAGACTTGAAGGTGTCAGAAACTTAACTCTCATTCCTATATTCCCTAGAGCATTAATGGAAGTTTTGATTCACTCATGAGAGTGAAAACCTGGAGAGAAGTAATGGGAATCCACTCTTGAGAGGGACACAGGGAATGAATCTCCAGGAGTATGTATGGTGAGGAGAAGTCTTATGAAGGTAGCATTGAAACAGACTGGTGTGAATGTAGAGGACTCCATGTATAATAACCCGGTGGGGGGGGAATCAAATTTAAATTGTGAGGAGATTTAAGTGATTTTAGGAGAGCATTTGAGGTAAATGAGTAGGCTGCAGAAAACAAAGCAAAGATTACAAAAGAAAATTTTAACAATAGAATTTATAGCTTAATTGAATTAAGTACTGATTTAATAGATAATGGTGGTAATAACTACATTGGAAAGCTAATACTTCATCTTTCATAGCAAGGCATTACTGTTTTGTAAATAAAGTTTTGTTGGAACATAGCCAGACCCCATTTATGTGCATATTACACTGGTCAACAAATTTTTACAAAAGTCAAGTTGCTGAAATAAAATTAGTCATTTCCTATCAATTTGTATGTGCTCAACACGAATATGACAGTCAAATTCTAATTTTGGCTCTAGGTTTTTTTTTTGTAATCTGCAATAAATTGATGTTTACATCACGAAATGCATGCCAATAGTAATAGGCCTACGGTTAATAGCTGTAAAAAATCAAGTCTACTTGATTAATCAAGTCTACATAGACTACTTCTTCGATTTCTTCGCTTCTCTCTTGTACAGCTGTTCAGGAAGACGGTTTCCATTGTGCAAAAGCACAGCCTTAAGACTCATTTTCAAAGAGTCTAGGAATAGTCTCCATTCTTGTGGATCATGAGTGATTTCTAAGGCATTCACGAGGCCCTCAATATCAGAACAGAACAGAGTACTTTCCTTTCTGAAGAAAGGCTCCAACTGCTGGTGGCACTTTTGATATAAAGGAATTGTGACATCTTCTTCTAGAAGATTCCATTGTTGGAGTCTTGATCCTAGCAATTCTGCCTTGTTCTTGGATAAGTCCAAATCGTGAACCAGGTCATTGAGTTCTTCCTGTGTTAGTCTGTGTGGGGTTGATGATGCACCACAGTGAAAATCTGGATCACTGCATGCTGATGGAACAGGAGAAGAACAGGTCGGCTCACCCTTGTCCTCATCAGATGAATCAAGAGAATATTCTGCTGGAGGTTCTGGAATAGGAAGTCCCTCACCATGTGGAACTGGTCTCAAAGCAGAGGGAATGTTTGCGTAGACTATTCTCCACTTCTTTTGCTTTGTTATTCCGCCGGAAAGGGAGGAACCAAGCAGAAGTAACAGTCCTTTATGTGGTTGCTTGGCTCTCTCCACGCCATGGGGACTGCAAACGGCATTGATGGTCTTTTGCCATTTAACCACTGTGAAAGCTGTGTTGTGCACAGCATATATGTGGGGCCCAAGGCTTTTCTTGGTCACCAACCTTGCATCCGAAGTAAAGATGATAAGCCTTCTTCACTTGAGAAGTGATACTTTTCTTCTGGTTGGCAAATGTCACTTCCCCACAAATAGAGGAGAAATTGTCCATGCTATTAACGCACTTTCGAGGCATGACTGTTCTGTATTGTGCCTAAATGGATAAAATAATAACAGTTCTATGAAATAGTAGCTTAAACTGTCTCGCACGAAGTCTGAAATATTTTCAATGCTCAACCTTTCCGACAGGGCTTTCTATAGTGCACTGGTGACGTCAGCTTACTTCAGCAGCCTCCTGGCAGTAGTATTGCATTGCATCAGAAAAAGATGCAATCAACTCTGGATGATGTGTGCATGATGGTATTATGCAATGCGATGCAATATTACATCATTCTAGGCTGATTTAGGATGTTGTTGCCGTCCTACTGGATTAATTTACACGGTGAAGCATATAAAATGAATTACATGAAATATCTTCAAAACAAGAGCTAACCAGTGTTATCTATGACTGTTTTTGTGCTGCAATGGCAGAATTAAGGAGCTGCAACAGAGACCATTTGGTGTAATATAGAGCCTAAAATATTTGTTATCTGGTCTTTTATAAAGATATTTGCCAACTCCTGTTCCATAAGAAGAAGCCAGTAGAGTAATATCTAAAATTGGGTAGAAATTAAGAGCAGTTTGTTGGCATGTTTTTTAGAAATATGGAAAGTAGAACAGCTAACAGCCAAATGATCACCTCTAGAGTGAATCAGGAGTTGGGAGTCGAAAGAGTGAATCAGGAGTTGGGAGTCGAATCAGGGGACTGTTAGGTTTCATTTTAAGCTTTATATTATTGAATCCTAAGCTAAGTACACTTACTACTCTGAAAAAGTATGAATGAAGAATGCTGACACCTGGTTAGACTAGGAGACCAGAATAACCAGGAAAGGAGAAAGAGGCCACCAGTTATGATGAAGAAAGTGGGAGCTCAAAGCCTTTTCTGTAAATATATCTTTCCCACCTATTCACTCTGTCGTTCCACAGATAATCATTAAAGATCCCAAATGTCACCCTGAGCTCTGTACTGCAGAAGAATTCTTTCCTGGAGGGTGCTGAGACACTGGCAGTTGATGGTGCCCACAGGCAGGGAAGGCATCACTAATAAGGTGGCATTTGAGGAGAGACCTGCATGAAATGAGGAAAGACTACCAAGTAATCTAGAGTCAGAGGTGACTGAGAAATGGGAGAGGGTGGTTCCCAAGTATAGATGGAAGGGTTAATTGCCCTCAGGAGAGAAGGCCAGCTTTGTCATCACTTGGAGGGAAGGAAGCTCTTATAAGAACAGGCAACACCAAAGGCTGCCTTTTGGCTCCTGGTCACCATGACACTGGATTGTCATCCCTTTTCATTCTCCTTAAGATCCCTTGAGGTAGGAGAGAGGAAGTCAAGTATGGAAAAGATTTTACCTGTCTAATCCTTAGTAGAGGATGGATTCACTCTGCTTTTTGGTATTTTATACCCTTGCTATTAACCTTCTGGGGAATGCTTCAAGCCTAGCAAAAGATACAGATAAATTTGTCAGGTTTGTTGAGGGTAGTAAGTTTTGGTAAGAGGTGGTTTTATAGGGATTTAAGGAAGGTGACATTCTCCAAGACCATGCTCCCTCCTTGACTCTGCATGTACTGTTCCTATTCCTTGCTAAACCTCTCCCCCACCCATGTAGAATTGCCTTAAATGTGCCCACTATTATTAGTGTTCTTAGGAACCAACCGCAGTCTTGAGGTTCTGTGTAAACAGATAAAAATACATGTTCATTGTGGGAAATTTGAGGTTTATCTCGTTTTTAAAGTTGCTTCCCATGTACTCTGCCCCAAAGTGCCCAGTAAGGTGGACAGATGGGGGCATGTTATCAACAAAGGTCTCCATCCTCACCTCCATCAGTTATGTCTTCTGTTGTTTCTGAATATGAAAGACCCTGGTAGTGGCCTGCTGTCTGTGTACTTGCCGAAACACTTTTAGTGCAGCAGACCCATTCATACAAGCAGGGATTGTTAGGATGGCAGAATTGCCAAGGAGTAGTAAATGTAAATAATTTCTGTGAATGAACAGTGGAATAGTGTGTACCTGATGTTTTATTATTTTTAAGTGTGTATTACTTAACACTAGGAACTTGGAGTGCCCAGACCGAAATTTCTATTGAAGAATTTTCAGTTTGGAGATAGTAATAAAAAAACAGCAACCTTTCAGAATGTTTTTATTGAAACCTGGCATCCATTTTTCTTAATAGAAGCACTATTAGGTGAGTGAATATAAGAAGCAATGGAAATTTTTATATTTTTTACTTTTTACATTATTAGAAGTTTATCGTCTTGTGAAGGTAATGAAATGTTACATTGGTACATAAGCATTTAAATGCAGGGAGGAGAGCAGTAGTCTTACCAGTTTTCATCTAATTCAGAAGTTGCAAACATTATTTTTTTTGCTTGTTGACAAATACTCTGTTTTGTCCATAAAGTTAGGGTTTTTTGAATATGTCTGTAATTATATTTTTGAGTTGTGGAACCCTGAAATTACTGTTTGCCTTGTTCTTTTTTTTATTTTCTTTTTCTTTTTCTTTTTTTTTATAAATATATATTTTTATTGTTATTTATGTCTTTTACATTTTGTATTCCCCTTGGGTAGCCCACCACCAATTCACCCGTGATCCATCTTCATGGTCCCTTGTGTTCTTTTCTATTCCATTTTGTGCCCTTTTCCTTCCCACCCTCCGCCTCCCTCCCCGCGCCCCACACTGATTGTCTCTCTCCCACCCGGCCTCCCTATAGTCCTGTTATAAGTGAAACCATTCGATATTTTTATGAGTCAAAAGGATCTAATCACAACTTTCAAGTGATGGCAACACAGCAACAGAAGCTGTAAAACCATGTACAGTAGAAGTACATGCTTAGGGTATGTCCATCTATTCCTGATAACATAAAATTTAGCCTGAAATATTTTTTGTGTGTTAAATGTGAGCTATGAAAGAAATTGAAAAAAAAAAAGTAGAAGTGACTTAAGAGAGTGCTTTATAAACTGTGGGGTGCTATGGATGAGTAAAAGTCAGTAGTGCTTATTGAACACCTATTGATGTTGTTGATGACATCTGTTATCTTGTGGTGCGGCCGCATGCTGGTTTGTGACAGTCTGTCAGGGTGTTATGAATTGATTGCGCAATAACACAGGGTTTGCCAAAGATTGCTTTCAGTGAACTAGAGCAGTTAATTCTAGTAACATTACTCCCACTTGGATTTCCCTCCCCCCATCTCTCGCTCACTCTCTCCTCCCCCCCCACCCCTCCCTCTCTTTCTTCACTCCCCATGTCTCTCCCCCACTCCTCTCCCCTCTCTCTGAGATCTGGGGTAGGATTATGAATATTGCTGATGGCAGTATCTTGCATGTGAAAGAACTGGGGTGGGACGATTTGGTTTAGAATCTTTAACCTACCTCTTTTCCTCCAAGCCTTCTCTCTTTGCTGAGTAATCAAATTCAAGCCATATTTGTACCAACCGCACTCCTGGCCTTTCCAGCTTGTGCACATCTGCCTTCTCTGATCTTTTCTGATCTTCTCAGGCCCTTTGATGACACAGGCCCAAGGATTGGTGGGGCCCTTGATCACTGAGGTCCTCTCCTGTGCCCAGACCCTGCTGTGAGGCATTTTCATATTTCACCCCACCTCATCTCTGTGCTTTCTCTAAGGTTCATGTTTATTTCCTGCTGTATTCCTTAAAGTAGAACTGGCAGATAAAAGGATTGGAACAGTATATAGATTTAGTGGCATATTGCCTGAGTACTCTTCAGAAATCTCGAACCAATTAGAAGTGCCATTAACAGTGATCAGTTGGACCTGTTTACCCCACATTCCTGGCAGTGTGGGGCCCTGCTTATTATTTGCATGCTGGTTTGTGTTACTTAATTAAAAATTGTGTTTTTGATGTCTCTCCTGCATTATGCTTGTTCTTTATACATTATAATAGAAATAATTTGTATTGGCGTTTGTAGGAATTTTCTATATTTTATTCAATGATTGATTTTGTTTCATTGGACAGAATTTTTTCTAGTAGATGAGTCCAAATTTGCAGCAGTTTGTGAATGGTTGAGAATGCCAAGTTTCTGGGGTCTAATAATTTGAATTTGAATGATAAAGGAAGTAAACTCGGACTAACATAATTTACTTAGTACCAACTCCACTATAATAAAGATTAAGGTAAAAATTTTTAACTGCTCTGATTCACAGCACTTAACGTTTCTCTGGAATTTATGGTTTTCTGGAAGGGAATAATTCTCCCAACAAATGTTAATCCTCGCAGCGATTCTAAGAAGCGTCATTTACTGACTTGACTTTCCCTTTTCCTGCTTTCAGCAGTTCTGCTCTGCCTTCTTCCTGGTCTGGGCTCACTGTGCCCACTTTGCTGCTGTTGCTTCCATGACCGTTGTGCTCCTCCCTAGCAGCAATATCCCAGTAACATTTATGGTGCTTTTTATAAGGAAATGCCTCTGACTCTTGGAGGGGAAAAAAACCCTAAATGACAAGACATTAAACTGATGAAGTCTGTTACTGTGGCCCCAAAGATGATTGGAATCACAAATCCTTCATCTGTCACAGTTTGCCTCATACACACCATGAGCTAACTTAGAAACCATATCTCTTTATGGCTTATGTACTGCATTCATTGAGATATGAGAAATAATTATGAACGTAAGGATACCATGTCCCTCTGGGATGGTTTCCTGAGGGATTGTGGGAGTGGTACTCTGGAACTCTGTAGGATGTCCAGGAAATCAAGGTACAAAGTAAATATGAGACAGTGTCTACATCCTGCCTAGAACCAGAAGTTGAGATTCTGTGATCCCTCCATTGTTTGTATATGAGGAAGACCAGAGCTTCAGACCTGAGGCAGTGTAACTAGTTAGTAATTCCGGTAGCCCCAAACTCTGGCTTTCTGTTCTCCAGGATGCCCTAATGGACCTTTAAAGCCAGTTGCTGGGCTCTTATTGCTATGGTGTTCAAAAGTCATTTGTGAGAAAAAGTTCACTGTCACCCAGGGCATATGGTGTTGGGATGAGGATGAGGGCTTAAGTCCTGGGTCCAATAAAATCAAACATTTTAAAATTTCTTAAAATACCAAATATAATATAGTTGTAATTAATTATAATAGTATAATAATAATATAATATAATACAGGATGAAATTAAGACATGTTGTGTCTCACACCAACTCTTGTCTTTAAGAGAACTACTTTGAGGGCCTCCCTGGTGGCTCAGCAGTTAAGCACTGTGCTGTGGAGCTGTTTGTTGGCAGCGGTGACCGAGTTAGTTCGATGCCCGGCCAGGGAGATTCCCACATGGCACGGCAGACCTCTCCTGCCTTATCCGCTGCTCCCCTCAAAAGTGTATTTCCATTGATCTGCCTGTTCTGCTCCCCACCCTGTCTCTGGGGAACCTTCTCGCCGCCCTACGCCTCTGGCCTGTACCCCAGCTTGTATGCATAAATAAATAAAAATCTTTTTTAAAAAAACTACTTTTATAACTCTTTCAGCTCTCCATTTTTATTGTGTCTATTTCTATTTCTTGATCTATCACTTGTAGACATTATTTATTGATTTTCTATACCCTAGAATGAGGACTTAGTGTATTCCCAACCCTTCTCTTCTACTAAGTATAGTCTTGTCACCATTTTTGGTTCCTCTTTTCCTTTTCTTTGTAATTGAATATGCCTGCATCTTTTATAACTTATTTTGTCTACGAAGACAGTGTCTTCTTGACTCCACCCCCATCTACAGTAATAAACTAGGGCTTGGGATAAGGTTGGATGGGTTTATGGTTCCACTTAGGGTTCTGGGGGTAGTTAGTTGGGCCAGAAGACTGCTAGTTGTAGATGTTCTGTATAAGTAATCAACAGTTCCATGTTTTTCTCGTGTGTCACCTGGGATAAAATGTTCTATTTGGATTTGATTTTATCATAATCCTTTTGCCTTTTTCATGTTTTACAGAAATAATTATCTTCCTTCAATATATGATAATGAAAATACAGA
Source organism: Scalopus aquaticus (assembly GCA_004024925.1). Taxonomy (NCBI): domain Eukaryota; kingdom Metazoa; phylum Chordata; class Mammalia; order Eulipotyphla; family Talpidae; genus Scalopus; species Scalopus aquaticus. The sequence goes on from PVIJ01011105.1 coordinate 31,699, forward strand.
AGAAAGAGAAGCAAGTAAGTGTTCACATATTTTTTAAGTGAATGCATCCAGCATGCACGGGTGCTTTCCTAACAAAGGGTACTAGCAATTTTGACTCATGTCCTAGCCTTTGGTAGTTATCCTGTTGCCTCTGTTTCCCATTTCCACATGGTAACTGAGAGCTGTTCTGAATAACTTAATGTGTGCATTTTTACTTATACTCACTTCATTTCCATATAGGAATAAAGGTAACAAAAACTGTGTATCAGAATATCATTCCAATTTATGTATGTGAATGAAAAACTTTTCCTTCCTTGGAAGAGCTTCAAATTTTTATAAAAGAGAGATGATCAATTCTATATTTTTCATTTTTGATGTTTGGTTAAATTGAAAGCATTATCATTTATCAAATTCTTATTTATAAGAAAAAATTTGCAGAAGTTTCCTTCCTAGAGGAAATTGTGAACTAATAGGAAGGATGTGGACAGCAACTATTGGACATTTGGTTTCTTGATAGGATGAGGAGTTGAGAAAAAACATTTGGCCTATGTGGACCCAGGCTCATTTTCTTCGATGGTACTGTAGTGCATATTCAAGGGAACCCAGAGACTCCACCCAGAGACTCTGGGAGGTGGGATAGGGAGCCTGCCTCTGACTTTTGGAAAGAGGCTATCTCCAGTTGCTGGTTTTCCTTTTGCAGGATTGAATGACAATCTGGTGATGGGGGAGATATAAATCGCTGCCTTTCACTGGGACCCTGTGCAAAGGGTTTAGGTGGAACCAACCACTTTTCTCTCCAGTTCACATCTGGAGTGCACAGAATAATCAGAGAAAGAGTAACTTAGGAATCTGGTTACATGGACTACCCTCTCATCTGTCCCTAGTGGGTAGGCCCTTGTGAAACCAAAATTTGTTTTGGGAATTAATTGATTCATCTGCTGCCAATTCTTAGCAGGAAGATCATTGACTATGTACAGTCTACACACTGTTTTCTTCCTGGTCTGGCTCCTATGGATTTATCAGTTGGGGGACAAACACTATAGAGAATGCAGCAGTTCCATCTGACAGGTATTTATCCCATGGATATACTCAGACAGGTGTGCAAAACAGGCTGTGAAAGAACTTTCAGGGCTGTTTTGTTTGTAATAGCAAAAATGCAAAAGACCCTACAAGTTTCTCCAAAAAGTGACTATTTAAATCCTACACATCTACCCAGTGGAATATTGTACCATCATTAAAAAGAACACATTACTGAAGAGAACTCCAGTTCCTCAAAATTATTGTCATTTATGCTACATGGGCAGGTTTATATATCTTAAAAACAATCTATATTTTATATTTTTAAAACATTCTTTAAGGCAAACTTTTATTTCAATAAAAACATTTCACCTCACCCTACAAAGGGCGAGGTGAGGGTTAATCCTAGCAAGACATTGTCTTTGGTGGTCACTGGAAGGCCTTTTCGACACTGATACTGAGGGATAGTAAGTAAATGGCCCAGGAGAACCAAGATTCTAAGTAGCCGCACCCTGGAATCATGTTTCAAAAAAACTCAAAATAGCCTACTCCTCCCTCAAAAAAAGAAAAGAAATCTGAGTATTAAATCTCTTCCCTATTTTTTGCTACACCATAACAGGTGTTTTTGTTGTCCTGATTGATTTTGTATTCTGAACTCAAGAGGCCAGAGTAAAGTGACCAGGATGGGAAAAGAAAAGTTAATGAGTTGAAAGTCTTCTAGGCAGAGGTTGAGGAGATACAGTGGTTTCAAAAATCAATGATGGAAAATAAAGTAGAGGTGGTTAAAATTTTTTTTAAATTCTTATTTCTAAATTTAATGTATCTAAAACACTAGGCAGTATGGCAAAGTGATCAAGGGCACTGACTCTTGAAACCAGGGGTCAAACCTGGATTCAAATCTTTACTACTTACAAGTAGTGTGACTTTGGGCAAGTTGCTTAGCCTTCTGAGAATCTACTCTATAAATGGAGTCATAGTTGGAACTACCATTATGCCTCTTCTTAGAGTCGTTTCAGTGACATAATCCATTTAAGAAACAGCACACTGTCTAATACCCAGTCCTTAATAAAACCAACTTTTATCATTACTAGCAAGTATTTTATCTTTAAAATACCAGAATAGTTCTGAGTACTCAGTAGTTGTGACTAAAAGGTTGAGATTTATAAAAAGAACCATTCCATAACCATGTATACAATATTTCTAACTCCAAGTCTTTTGTTACCTGGGTCTTTGCATATTGCAGTGGGGGCCAGAATTGGTCTAGGTTCCAGGTTCAGGGGCTTTGTGATCCCAGGATTACAATAAAATTACACATGGACTAATAATGAAGAGATAGAAAATAGTTTTATTCACTCCACTGTACATGTATCTGTTGAAAAATTCTTTATGTGTCCTGAAAGATAATGCAGAAAAATTCTAGAAGTCTCTCCTAGCCTGGATTGGTGGAACAAACGGTTTACTATTTTTGCATATTAAGAGCTGAATCACTCTGAGATATTGTTTTGTCTAAAGCCATAGTTGCTTGGAAGTAAAGTTCATAGTTTCTGAAAACATGGACACATATTAAGTATTATTTTTCCCTTTCCTCCTGATTCTTCCCTGGCTGCATCTTAAATCCTTTACAATTGACTTCAATAAGTTTCTTTCCCAGGAATGTTATAGATTGATAATTTTGAGCCAAAGAAACATTTTATTACCAACGATTCCACTTATGAGTTTGCATTGTCATGTGTTTTATCAGTCATCCCTCCCCGTTTCATCTTTGTGTTCCTAGATGTTCATCTCGACCTAAATTGCCAATATAATATAAAATATTGTTGGTATGTTGTGGTCCATCATCTCTAATCCATTCCTCTTAGGACCATTTCCAGAGTGGCGATTTATTGTCCTTCTTGGTAGAAGCTGAAGCAAAGATTTTTATTTAGGCTCTTTGCCTTTTCCCCCCACTGACCTTAAAACACAGTGAAGAATTTATTTTTTGTCTTAAACTTTTTAATCCTCAGTGGTTATGTTTTCCAAACTCTCAATAAGGTGCCTTAAAAATAAAAGCATTGCTGGTGGATTAATGACTTTCTAAATTAAAATTTTCTCTTTTTTATTACTGATACCTGTCTTTTGGGATACTTCCCCTTTTCAACATTGGCTAATTGTACAGCATGGTGTCTCCCTTCCCCCTGGAGGATAGCCCAGCCCATCTACTCCCTAGGCATATAACCAGGACAGATTGCTTCATCTTTCTAAACTGATCATTTTATCTGTAAGATGAGGTGACCATTTATGATTCCTGGAAGTAGAATTTTTGGGACATCAGGTAGATATTTGTTTACATTTTTACGAATAACTCTAACAGATCTTTTCCTAAAGGGATTGTACCCATGATCACATCTAATGGTTCTAACCAAATCTATCATGCTGGTCTGGTAACTTAGCTGTCATTGTGCTTCCCTGGGATGTCCTACAATGTGCCGGTGAGATGAGGGTTAGCTTTTGCTGGAGGGTTCAGATCCAAACACCTCTGCTCACTGTATGCCTTGGGCACATCACTCAACATCAGTGACCTTCTGTTTCTTCATTTACAAAACAGGTATCCTTATCCTAGCATTTTAGGCATGTTGTAAAGATAATAGATGTGAAATTTAACATTGCGTATTTCTGAGTATATCCATATGATATGTGTCTAATAAAAGTTTACTGTTGCTGTTGTTGAATAGCTAGTTACCACCACCTACCTCCCCCTGCCCCAACCTCTTCAAAAGAGTCCTTGATAAGGAGTAGTAATCGAAATAAGGGTCCCTCTTTGACTTATAGAGTGCTCTCTTGGGAAAATGATCTTTTCTGTGTGGTCTTTGAAAGCCTCTTTAATATACAAGCCTGTATCTATCTCTTGCTTTTTCAGTGCATCCATCCTTGTATGCTAAACAAAGACTTGTTCTCTGAAGGCCAGGTGTCCTTGGCAGAATTCAGTAATATATTGGGAATACTCACAAGGTCCCAGCTTTTTAACTGGATACCTATTACCTCAATATTGGTGTCTTCTTGCCTTGAATTTTCTTTTTATTATAAAAAAACATAAAATTGATCATTTTATATTTGACTTTAGGTTCCTTTTAAGTTTACTTAGTTCCTCCTTTTCCAAGCCATCTTTAGTGCCGAGTCAACAATGAGGTAGTCAAATGAATTGTCTTTCTCTCTCTTTTTTTTTTTTGGTTAAGTAGTGAGTCTTGCTGAAAAAACCCAATTCCCCCTGAATTTAGTCTCATATATAAGGATGGGCTTTATGATAAGAATCCAAAAAAATCCTTCTTTTGTCTTTTTTTCCTCAGATTCTCAGTGTTAGGTTTGGTAATATTAGAGTAGGAACAGGAACTAGAGAAAACAGAAGGGGAAATATGTAGCTGAATTTTGCGCTCTTCATTTTGCCCGTAGTAGGCCAGTAAGTCTGAGCACAGATTGGGAACCAGAACACTGGAGGAAACCACACCACCTGGGCTAGTTATCTGTGCCCTTTAGCACATGCCAGGCCTCTTATTAGGAGAGCAGGCTACTCACAAATGGTGCTTTTCCTAAGCCATCACCCAGGAATGATTTGAACCATCTTCCTGGAAAACCTGCTTGTCCATTCCAGTCTCTCCTTAAGTTACTACTTTATTCCAGATCCAGCAGAGTGTGCTATTCTATAAAGCTAGCCACCCACATTATTATCTAACTATCACCAACCCTAGTTTATGAAATGACAGATGTACTTTGCAATACCAGACACGAAAATCTGAGCTGTAACTTCTGTTTCCAAAAGAGTTGTTTCCTTAAAAGTGGTCACCTTGAGAGGCTGTGCCTTTAGTTGATGGTGTTCCAAAATGACCTTGAAACCTCCTTTTCAGGGTTGCCTATGGCACCCATGACACAGTCTTTCTGATGGCATTTATCACAATGAAATTCCCTCCTGTGTGCAGATTTGTAAGAGGCCAGAGGTTAGCTGCTGTTGAGTCTAAGTTAGATGGTCATACAGAAGAGCACCATATTTAGTGAAAATAAAAGATGTAGTTTTGAACAATCCAGACTTTCTTGTGGAAAATCAGACTGACTGGGTGTTGATATTGCTTGATAATATGTGAGAGCAAAGATTTGGAGAAATAAAACACACTGAATGTGACTCTGCATCCCTGCCAAGTGCTTTATTCAGGAACACATTTGAACAGTAACTTTTGTGAATTAGCATAATAAATGCTGTTCTGGGTCAGAACAGTGTATTGAGGCTTTTGTATCTGTGAGTGACATCTAGAGATGTTTCATAGCAGACTTTTATGCTTGTCTATGAACATGGAACTTAAAGGGTGATTCAGATTTCTGTGCATAATCCTTTAGGTTTCTACATAATTAATTTGTTACATTATATGCAAATACAACTTGGTAAAAATCCACAATGGCAAAGGTTAAAACAAATAATGTGTGTCTTCTTTGCCACTATATCCTCAAGGTCTGAGCACAATAGGAAGTAACACATAGTAGGAACTAAGTAAGCTGGGAACAGATCCGTGCATGCACACTTAATAATACTCTTGGTGTGAAGCATGCAATGAAAGAGTAATATGCTTATTTCTTTCTCTTTTACAGTTGTCAAGTTTAAAAGTTGTGAATCACTCCCCAATGTCTGATGCCTCTGTCAATTTTGACTACAAATCCCCCTCCCCATTTGACCACAGCACTGATCAGGAAGAGAAAATTGAAGATGTTGCCAGTCACTGTCTGCCCCAGAAGGACCTGTATGCTGCTGAAGAGGAAGCTGAGACCCTTTTTCCTAGGAAAATGACATCCCATAATGGGCTGGAGGACAGTGGAGGAGGAGGAACTGGCGTGAAGAAGAAACGGAAGAAAAAGGATCCGGGAGAGCAAGAGGGGACAGCAAGGGGAAGCAAGGACAGGGAGCCCAAGCCAAAGAGGAAGCGAGAACCTAGAGAGCCAAAGGAACCCAGGAAGGCCAAGGAGCCCAAGAAGGCTAAGGAGCCCAAGGAACCCAAGGAACCGAAGCAGAAGGATGGAGCCAAGAAAGTGCGGAAGCCCCGGGAGGCCTCGGGCACCAAGGAGGCCAAAGAGAAGAGGAGTGGTGCTGACTCCTCGGCCAGGACAAAGTCCAAGAAGGCCAGGTGCGTCCCTTTCTCCCTGCTCTGAACACTTGGCTTGCTCTGGCCTTACCTCAGCCTCTCACATGAATTTACTATCAGCCAAGATGGACCACTTTTCTCACCGAATGAAAGATAACCTTTCATTCATTTCAATGCTGGCTCTGTAATTTCTTGCCATTCCTTTTGCGTTAAGAAGAATTAAACTATGGAGCGGGCATAGGGCGTAAGGGAAGGGACGTACTGGGTGCTGCAGGGAGAGCAGCAGTTTTTGGAGCAGCAGCAGTGTGGCGCGGCGGAGGGCCAGTCAGGAGGGTGCGCGGTCCTGGGAATTAGTGGTGCCCGCAGCCTGTGAGAGCCGTGGGTACTCGTGGTGTTCTAGACAGAAGGGGCTGCTGAGCGTCCCCAGGCTACACGCTCTCCAGTGCGGGACCACTTCTGGTCTGTGTCTCATCCAGTAGCGAACATCAGCAGGTGCTCAGGAGATGTTGGATGCCTGGGACTAGAAGACACCGTAGTGACGTAGAAGCGATCAGACGGCATGAGTAGAGAATCACTGTAGAGTAGGTGACCCTGGGGACCCTGGCACTAGGGTGCTCAGTATCCAAATGCTCTACCCGGGAAACAGTACTTGTCATCTGTAAACAAATGTAATGGTTTTGTTTTGTCTCTAGTTATTTTTGATCAGAATATTTAGACTGTTTGAGGAAGTACAAAAGAAAACAATACATAAACTCTACAAACTTAAGAAGAAAATTTAAGTTTCTAAAATCTAAGTGCAGCGGCAGAGTATAGACCAGGAGCAGCCACAAAAATAAAGACAATTGATCTGACTCCTAACAGAAAAAAATAATGAGGCTGTTAGACCTGTATGGGATCAGGCATAGAGGAAGAAAGTTTCAAAGTGAGAGAGCATTTTAGGTGGTGTATGTTGCAACTTGGAATTTACTGTATGGTTGAGTTCATTTTTATAAGAACAGTTTTTTGGGACGAGGTGGATAATTTCCTAATCTAAGTTAAAATGACCATCTAATGTCCACTCCCTTCTGCTTGGCAGGGGATTTCATCTTTATCAGAGCAAGTAGGGTGGGAACCTAGGAATGTAATTTGCAGAAAATGGACCTAAGCTACTTTATAGAAGGTCAAGAGAGAGATAAAATCAGGATTCTGACTAATGAGAGACTTACAGGCTTGTTTCTCAGTGAACCCAGCATGTATGATCTGCTCTCTCCTGGGGTGTGGGATGATGGATGGTTACTGTCCCTGCCAGTAACTTTCATCTCCAAATTATTTTGGAGAAACTAATTGGTTCTTCAGGGTAATAGCATGTGTGATAGGAGAATCAGAAATGAGCTAGTGTGTGACTTGTTTTGGTTATTACAGAAAATGAAGAAGAATCCTTGAGGATAGTATTTTAAAATTAGGGTAAGTAGAGGAGAGTTGCACAGCTCAAATAAGGAGCTTGGTGTCTGTGTAGAAGGCAGCAGAAAGCCCTAGGTGTCTGAACTCGCTAGCCATTGATGTTAGCAGTTCATGATCTGATGCTAACACTTTCATCTGCCTCTACTACTTAAATAAATTCATATTTACTTTGTGTGGGATCTGAAACCAGTTGATGCAGATGTTGCCATATACTAAGCTGTGGGACAATAAGGAAATTCACAAAACAAGTTGGTTATCAAATGTGTATATTGCATTATTACCATAACCTGATTTTATCTAATTAATGATTATAATATAACTCATTTTGTCTAAAGCATAAAGGAGTTGGAGTAGTGCTTGGTAGTATTTTCAAGGACTGCTGACTTGGAGAGCAGCAGAACCCCTTGAGGTTTAGAAATTGAGGCAGTACCCTGTGAGGATGCTGACAGACAAATAGGGCTGATTATCTCTTAGAAATGTCGGCAAGTTGCATGAGACTCTCTTTTGGGGCTATATGAGAGACTTGTGACATAACTAGAATTCTTTGTAGACCAGATAGGGTTCTTGATTGGTGAGTCTTCATTTCTTATCCTTTATATTTATAACTAACTTTGGTTCCTTTAATTAATGAACCCAATGGTCAGAAGCAATTTAAGTTATAAAAGGACATTCATTGATTTAGAAAATATATGACAGTAATTAAATCTCTGTTTTTTTGTGCTCTTTGATTTGCTCTCCTACAGAATGGCTCAAGTACATGTTTTAATCTGAGCAGTTCATGATTAGACCCTGAGTAGTACTTGAGGGTCACAAATGGTTCTTCAAATGCTTGCATTTTTGTAGGAGTGCCACAACTGATTTAAGGGCTTTCAGTTTTTCCTCCTTTATGTCATCTTTCCAGTTGCCAACTGATAATCTTTCTGAAGCATTGTTGTTACCGTTTACAGTTGTTGGTAAATCAAACTTCTTCTTACCCTCTTGATCCAGATCCATTGGGAAGTAGTTAACAGAGATGGAGATGCAGTTATCAGCTTTGTTATTGATAGACTGGATTGAAGAAGTCCACTGACTTGTGGCCAGAATATACTCCTTGTTACTCCCTCAGTTGAGGTTATCCACCAGAACTGCAAGCAATTCCTTGAAGCAGAGGGAGGACACCAGGGTACGCTCCATTCTTTTCCCGGTCTCACTGTCTGGAAGGTCCGAGTCAGAGAAGTGAGAGTAGTTTGAAGAAGAGCCAGAAATATGTTTTTAATATTGTTCTTTCCTTGGGAGTAAAACATAATTTTTCTCGTGAAAACATGGGGACAGGAAAAGGGGATTCCTGCTAACCATTTATACCTGCTTAGACCTTTCTGATTGTTCCTACTTGCCTCTAGAACAAAACCCAGACTGCGTTTTTTTGTTATTCAAATGCTTTGGGGTCTGATTTTTCCCTCTCCCCCTCTCTGAAAACAGATTAGCCAATTAGATTAATCCCATTAGGTCTTGAGTACTTATTTCTCATTTGGATTGCTGTAGCTGTTTCTCCCAATCATTCTGCCCCTTGTCCTTCTCCCAGAATCCAGTTCATTCCACTCTTCAGTTCCAAATGCAAATTCCAGTTTCTCCAGAAAGCATCCCCAAAGTAGTATGCGAGTGTGTCTCTGTGACTTCCACAGCAGTTGGAGTTGCATTTTGCATTATAAATCAGGGGCTTTTATACCTAGAAAGACTGAAAGAGAGCTGGTCCAGCCATGTTGTACTGCAGCAAGAGTGGTGGAACTCACAAGCAGTGCCTTGTTGACAAGGGTGTGTGTCATAGACTCAGACCTCCTGATTCTGAGTCTCTGCTATAAGGTACCTCTCAATTACAAACTATTTTTTTAATGTATGTGTGACTTACCTCTTCAACAAAAGTTACATGCTGGAGATCAGGACCACCATGCTTTGTGACTTGGCTCTTTAGGTTGCTCTCTCACAAATCAGGAGCTGAGCATTTTATATTACAGCTGCTCAAAAAAAGAAAAAAAAAACCCAAAAGAGGAAAAGAAATGACTAACCTTACTACCTGTGCTTCACTTATCACCCCCATTGGTTTTGGTTTGTCAACCCAAGGCAGATTTTTCTCCCAAATTCAGTATGTTTAGTAACATCCTGGAAGAAAGGGTTTGCCTCTTCTGGTTTTCTTTTTTTGGTGGTTGCTTCTAGAAAGTTAAGCCATGGAGCTTGTGATTATGCAACCATTTGAGCCGTGGGTCAGCCGTTAGCTGTGATGTGGGAAGAGTGGTAAGATTTGGTCATCTCCCCTGAGCCTCACCTTTTGAGGTCAATCACCGTTTTTGTTTAGAGTGCAGGTTGTTAATTGCATCTGGACTTAGGATGTTCAGTGACAGGGTTCTTTGTGCTGGGAGACCTGTTTGTACATTCTGATCATTTATTGGAAGAAAGAAGACAAATATGAAGACACATATGATTTCTGAGTAGCAGCCCCATGCTTGGAAGCCAATTTATGTTAAAGAGGGAAGAAATCTAAATGATAATGTTAGAGACCTACCTCTGAAGACTGAACTGAGTCTCCATTTCTATTTCTCTGAAAACAACTGTAGTGATACTCTGTAATACCCAGAACTTCCGAAGTTAGACCTTTACCTAATTTATAAGGAAACAGATGCTAACTAATAATAATGCTTGATAAATTTATCCAGTATATTTTTAGTTCCTTCTGTGTGCCTCATTTTGTTTATGAGTACTTCTGTTGGGAATGGGATAGTGAGGAAGGAAGGTGTCACAGAAATCATCCATGAGCCCTATCATTGAGAAGCTTTCATGAGCTAGAAAAAATGTAAACAAATGAAAGACCACAGTATAACTGTGCATAGAGTAACTGAAAGGATTTAGAGGATTAAGAGTGTTTCAAGGAGACCCTTGAAAGAGAAGGAGAGTGTTGGGCCTGGTTATTAAAGGAATTAATGAGAAAAGGCTTATAGCAAAAAGACCATAAAGCATTGAAATAAATGGTAGCTGAAGCATATTTTTATTTTCCCTTCACCAAATCTTTATTTTTGTTTGTTTTCTCTTTACCAAATTTCTTTTTTTTTTTTTCCCTTCACCAAATCTTAATTCCATGGCAGAAAGAATAGAGGGGAGGAAATTCTTCAAAGATGAGACATTTTGCTGAAGTTCTTCTCTGAAGTGCTTTGGTATGAGAAACCAAGATCTGAATGCTAGGTATGCACATGGCTAATGGGGCATCTTTGCTTCTTGACTCACTTGTCAGAGTTAGGAGAAAGACGTACGCACACACCTGAATGCATTCACGTATTGGTAATACCTGTGTGCATTCACACGTGTTTATAATAGACTTATTTTAGAAGACATACATTTTCACTGATGCCTCTAGTTCAGATTGATCCCACAGTATCTTCCTTTCTTTCCAACATTTCATATTTTCATATTCCCTCTTCCTTAGTAAAACTCCTAGCTCCCAACTCAAACACACAGTTGCATAGAATTCCATTGTATGTATCCTAATTTTTTCAGGCAGTTGTGTTTGTAGTTTTCATTGTTTTGTAATTACCAAATAATGCTGCAGTGAATAGCCACAGGCATATATAGTTTAATATTGTGTGGAGGTGTGTCTTGAAACTATATTCCTTTAAATGGAATTGCTGAGTTAAAAGTAGTATGTATACATAATTTTGTTACATATTATTTGGTCACTATTTTTGAAGAACTGGAACTTCAAGGATCAAACATTCATAGACCAAATCCACTTACAGATCTAGAACTTGGAAGTTCATTTGTCCCTATTTGACCAAATTCTCAACCATAAGGTTTTCAAAACCTACTCCAAAGAGGGCAAAAAAAACACATTTCCGCTGGTCTTTCTGGAGAAGGAATTCAGGTGATATATTTTTTATGTCCTATTTAGAAGTTCCATTTAAAAGTTTACAAGGAATCTTTTCTTCCTGATGTTCGTCTTTATTAGAAGAGCTCCAAGAAGCGTTTTTGGAACTCAAAATTGGTTCTCTTGCCAAAGGTAACCTCCAGTAAAGTGATTTGAAGATTTCCCAGGTAGAGTATCTTTTTATTTACCCCCCAATAAGTCAGCAGGTCTCACCAGGTGTTTTCCTATGTTACTGACATATGTCTGAGATAGTATTCCCTCAGCTTCACTCTAGTTAGGAAAATCTAATATTGCCCCAGGCTTAACTTAGAACAGCCTCATCATGGCTCTTCCTTACTTTCCTTATTTAATGTGCTTCTGAAAACACACAATTGTATGCAAGTAAAGTTTCGTATTTTGGGCAGGTCCTACTTTTGAATTTTGTTTTGAGCTTGGTTTTGAGTATGTGACCCAATGAAGCACGTTTCCAGGTTTTATATGTGTAAATATATGTGTGTTCATATAAACACACACTTCTATATGAGTATATAATTATAAATGAAGATTAAATATATAGAGATAATTTTTTAATATAATGAAGTTCTGTAGTAGATAGATCAAATTGATTTTAAGTTGATTTAAGAATTTGTAGGGGGCCTCCCTGGGGCACAAGGGTTTAAGTCTCAGCACTACGAAGCTGTCCAGAGCCCCTGCAGCACGAGTTCGATCCCCGGCCAGGGAGCTTCCCACATGGCGCAGCAGACCTCTCCTGTCTCTCCCGCTGCTCCCCTCAGCAGTGTATTTCAGCCAGTCTGCCTGTTCTGCTCCCCGCTCTCTATTTCTGGTGAATCCTCTCACCACCCACGACACCTCTAGCCTGCACCCCAGCTCTTTTATGCATAAATAAATAAATCTTTAGAAAAAAAATTTGTAGAAGATAAATGGAGTTTTGACCATGTAATTATTATGGTGACTTTTGATATGTTAATTAGCTCTCTCTAAATTTGTGTCCAAAAAGTTAAGCACAGACCTCCTTTGGTAAAGAGATCTGTTTAAAAAAAAAAAAAATTTTTTTTTTTAGCAACTATGGATTTGTGATTTTTATTCTGTATGAAAATTTTATTCTGCATTTGGGTCATTCCAAAACATTGGAGTGTTTTGTCACTGATCCTTTTAATCATTATTTTGTGATTCAAATAATATTAAAGGAGATTTGAAGTTTTTAAATTTTGTCAAAAGAGGAACTGAGTTTGAATCAGGAATGATACAGAAAGCAGCAGACTGTGAGAGTCAGATGAGCTATGTGGACTTCCACTCTGCTACCGACTCTGGGGCCTTTGCTGCTTTTAAACCTGTTTCTTCATTTGGAATATGAAGATGATCTGTCTTGACTTCATCATGGGATTGTGGTTTTACAACTAATTGAGACACAGATGCATAATGCTTTGTGTAATATAAATTACTATACAGTTTTCTTAGTGATAAGTTACATAGTATGACATAAGTACTCTAGTGAAAATATGACATCTTTTAAAACTGTTTTACTTGAGTCTCCTGAACTGATGCTTTTGCTTTTTCCCTCTGCTTCTCTCGTTAAAAATGTATAATCCTTTAAAATGGCAGACCTCTTATGTTGAATTTCCTCATGTTGGATCAAAGTAATTTTTATAAGGAGCTTCCCTAGTAGGCGGACAGCCAGGTCTGGGGAATCGAAGCAGGTCTTGGTTGGGGATCTATGAAGGGTAAAGGGTCTTCAAAACAGGCAGGCTAATTCAGCAGTCAGCACCAGTTGGTTTTCTTGCCAGATGTTCATCATGCTGGATCTCCTGTCTCTAAACAAAACCATTGGTTTTTCTCTCCTCCTACACCTTTCAATAACTTCCAGTGGACAATACTAGTAAATTTTTATTCATTCACTCATTCATTCATTCATTTTTATTAATAAGGTACCATTGTTTGACATTCTTGTTAAAATTTTGGCAGTATAGGAATTCTTCCTCAGGTATGGTCACTGTACCAAAGCACCCATACACCTCTACCAAAGTCCATGTGCTCCCCTCTGGATCCCTCTCCCTCCCCTCTTGTATGCCTCAGATCTCTGATACCAGTAATTTTGGTTCCTTCCTCACCCTCTGCATTCTATCACTTGCCAAGACTTACTGGTTCTATTTCTGCTGAGTCTTTCAGATCATTTTTGTCTTTGAGCTTTCATTGATTTTATCTAGCCAAAGTCTTTATTCCTTCTTGCTTAGGCTACCCTTAGTATTCCATCATGTAGTTCTTCTGCTCACTTGCTCTTTGATTCTAGCCACGCAGACAAGATTGTATTTTACTAAATGTACCCTTAACACTCTTCTATTCCCCAAGAATGCCATGGTGGTTAAGAACATGTCTAGGTTAAAGTCTTTCCTCCATCATTTACGTGCCATGTTACCCTGGAAATCAAACTGAACTGCACCACTGTGCCTGTTGTTAAAACGAGGAAAGTAATAGTAAGTAAGAAGTAAAGGAGTAAAGAAGTAAGAAGTAAAGAAGAAGTAAGAAGTAAAGGAGATAATCCATTTAAAGGGCTTAGAGAATTGTGCCTACCTGTAGTGTTCTGTAAGTGTTCACTGTAATTACTGTTCCTATTGCTATTTCTGTCTTCCATCAAAATTCCTTGTATATCCCCATTCTGATGCATTTTCTGAAATCTCTAACGACAGGTAATCTTACCCATTGGTTTGTATATATGCATCGACCTGTCTAATAAGCATTCATCAAATACTTACTTTCTATAAGGCAAAAGACTAGTGATCATGAGGAATACAAAATTTAAGTACAAACTGTTGTCTAGGAACTTAGAATCTGCTAAGAAAAATCAGGGAAATATAAAATAATTGCCCATTCAGCAAAATGTTTATCAAGCAACTGCAGAGGATCCAGGCACTGTGTGATTCTGGGTCCAGTGTCATTATAGTAACTAACTTTGGTGTAAGATCACACTTTGAGTACCTTAAGCAAAGCACAGATGAGTGCTTTGGGAGGTAGTAAAGAGATTTCATCAGCTAGGAGGGTCAGGAAAGACATTTTGGAGGCAGTGCTGCTATTTTTTAGCAGGTCCTGGAGGGTGCATGGGTATTGCCCATCTCCACGTCTCTCTGGAAGCATTCATCTGCTGCATGGAGAATGGCTTTAGATGGTCTCTAGGCTTGTCACAGTTGGTAAGCTCTTCAGTGTCTCAAGGCAGAGACAGCATTATCTTTATTTTTGAGTTCCTAGTACTCAATCTTAGTCTTAAACATAGACCATACTCAGTAGGGGATGATGACAGACTAGGGAACTGTCTTCCCATGCAACTTAAAGGGATATTGAAATTTAATGATTTTCAATATCTACAAAGCAAACTTCCTAGAGAAATAAATATATATGAACTGAAAGTGAGATTTTTAGATATTTTATTTCTTATCACAATAATTATGTTACAGTAGTCAGTGATAAGGGTGAAAAAAAGTCTGCATCAATCCATACAGATACTTCTTCCCTTATTTCTGGGAAGAAACTCTTACAGCTACTCATTAAAGTTTACCCTGATCCACAATTTGTAGGGTGTAATGTTAGAACTTCTATCACATGAGAAATCTTAGTTTTAAAAACTGCCCAACAGTTTTAATTCTGAATTTCTCCTTGTAGCAAGGAGCAAGGACCAACCCCAGTGGAGAAAAAGAAGAAAGGAAAAAGGAAAAGTGAAACCACAGTGGAGAGTTTAGAGCTGGATCAGGGCCTGCCGAACTCATCCCTGCGGAGTCCTGAGGAATCAACTGAGTCTACAGACAGACAGGTACTGGGCGCGTGGTAGAGCTTACGGCTACAGATAGGTCCTATTGCTGCTGGTCCTATTGCTCCTCTATCTCTACCACTAGCCCACACCCCTATGCACAGATCTGCGCTGACCTTTCACTGTTTTGGTGGGTGAACACTGAAGGACCAGAGGATTTCCTATTAGCACCCTGAGCCTTATACTAATAGTCTCCCATTTTTTTAGTGGTAGTTGCTTTCTTGCAAAGTAGCATGATATCAGGCTGCAGAGAGAGTGAATGTGGAAACAGAGTTGAGCCAAGCAAAGTAAGGCTCAGGAGGCCTATTTTGCCATGAGGCAATAAGGTCAGGACCAGAGGTTGGGCCAGTCTGTACAAGCACATTTTCATGAACCCTGGTGCTGAAAAAGTCAGGGTTAGTCATCATGCTAAAATAATACAGAAAGTTGGGCCAAACATGATTAAAAAGTTCCCCACCCAGGTGAGATTCCTAAAAATAGGCCAAAGTATGCCTGTGACATTGGTAGAAGTTTTTCCTCTAAGTTTAGGCAGCCTTTCTTGGGTAAGAGCTGATGTTTGAAAGTGCTGTTTCCTTTGACAGTTACAGCAGTTTATGTGGGTTGTGCAGTTGCAAGGGTACTATTTGGAATAAGACTGACTTACTGCACTTTCAAGTATCATCTGGACCCTAAGAGATTGCTAGGTGATCTTTGTTGTAAGATTGTGTTAGTTCCTAATGTCATCATGATAGTAGTAAGGTCTGTAAGGGTGTAGAGACACCTCCCTACTACCCCCTACCCGCCCATATATATACACACACACTCCCAATAAACTGTGTTGGGTGTCCTGATTGGCAGAAGAGTAAACACATTAGTTGATGGGAGTTGGGAGGGGGTTAGTTTTCTAGGGTGGTGATTTGTAGGTGGGATTTGGCAAAAGATTTGTATGTGGAAGCCCTCAGGTAAAATTAAACATCATTAGTATGACATAGTGAAGAAACAATGGGAACACAGAGAGACTAGGAGGTATCTTTTAGAAGATGGGAGGGGGAGGTGAGTTGGATTTGCTTTTGTTTTGTTCTTTAAGGTTTTAGTATCTGAGAGCAAGCTATTCGTGAATGGTTCCCAGAAGTGTTTCTGCTGCTTGACTGTGACGGGTACCTGGAGATGACAGGGTGTTTTCCTGTTTGAGGAAAGCCATTAGGCTGCTTTGTTACAGAATGTCATCTCTCTAAAAGGTCACAAGCTGCTTAATTATAGATGAGCCCTTGTTTGGTCATATATAAGATGTCTCCCTGCATTTCAAGGGATGTTAATGAGACTCTAAAAGTTAAGTCCTAATCAAACTGTTACTATTTAGCTTTGTAGGAGGATGTGGTAAGTATGGTGACTTTGACCACCAACAACAAACAACCCGTTTTTAATGAAAAAAAAATTCCATTATTTTAAAATCAAGGCTCTAGCTAGGATGGAAGGAACTTCAAAGATAGGGTTTACCTTCCTTTCCTATTTTATTGGAATAGAAAACGATTCAGAAAGAAGGAACAATCACTGACATTGATGTATTAAACACTTCTCACTGGGTTCTGAGACTTCCTTCTTCTCGATGGACCTGGCAGTTTAGATCACCTCCCGCATGCAGATCCCATTTTGAGTGAATTTAGTTCTTCCTTCGCATTTTTAAGATCCCTTTTATTAGTAAGAAAGCATTCCTTTGCTTGTTAGTATAGAGGAGCGTGTTCATGTACAAACTTTTGCCTTTGGCTCACAGAGTTTCTTTCTGACTTGTGTGTTTGCCTGGTAGAAACGACGCTCAGGAAGGCAAGTGAAACGCAGAAAATACAACGAGGACCTGGACTTCAAGGTGGTGGATGATGATGGGGAAACAATCGCTGTTCTTGGAGCTGGCCGGACATCTGCCCTCTCTGCCTCAACGCTGGCTTGGCAGGCGGAGGTACAGCCTTTGTATTGCGGCTGCCTTGACTCAGCAGTCATTTGGCCTAGTTAGTGGATTTGATCTGTGACTCTTTGCTAAAGCGTAAGTTAGATCATTCTAATTGCAGCTTATAACCTTCAGATGGCTTCCCGCTGCAGTTAGATTGATTCTAACCCTTATGGTGCTCGGCTCTGTGCTCACACTCTATTTCACCAAACTTAGTTTTTCAGATAAGTGACTTTTCCTTTCTCATTGCTTCAGCCAAAAGACTTGGCATCCTTTACTGCCTTAAACTTAGGTCTGTCCTACCTACTGGCCTTTGCCCACGTTGTCCCTTTTGGAAGGAGTGCTCTTTACTAATGCTTTTTGTGACTGGTTCACTGTCTTTTAAGTTTCACCTAAAATAGAATCTCTTCAGAGATTCTGACTCTTACTTAAGGTAGATCCCTGTGGCCTTTCTACCCCGGGACCTCTGCACCTGTGTGTGTGAAGGATTTGAATCAGGCACTCCCTCATGACTACCTTAAAACAATGGCCCACATCATGAGGCAGCCGGGCTGCCTAGGTAACCATTGCTGACTGTGTGGCCATGGTCTGAAGAGGTCTGGGAGGAGCTCGGAAATTACACCAAGTACCTGCACGGGAAGTCCTCCCTGTAAACATGGCCATCATATCCCCTCCTCGTCCTGGTAAAATTGGTTACCCTTTGTCTCCCCTGGACCCTGCCCCTCCTGCTATTGTCACATAATCAATGACACTTGTGTATTACTGCGAATAAATAGCAAGAGGGCAGCTGCTCACTGAGCAGCAGAGTCTTGCCTCGCAGACCTGCTCCACGACTTGTCCCTCAGCATGTCCCGGGATGTGCTGGCATGTTCCTGACCTAACAGATCCCTGCCCCTCATCCTGATGACTATTTCACTCCTTGTTTGCTTCTTTCATAGCACTTACCACAACTTGTAAATGTGTTCTGGTTTCATCTTATTTCTTTGTCTCTCCCATTAGAATGTAAAAAATCTGCTATACATAAGTAGGTGTTCAGTGAATGAAAAACATGAACTAGTAATTGCAATTCATACTTGATTCAATAAATGTGTATTGTGACCTCCCTGTAAGACCTGGTCCTAGGATACAAGAATGAGTATTGAGAAATGACCCCCAAGGAGCTCTGTCTCAGAGGAGGGGTGTAAGGCTGTACTAAAAGTGCAGCCTTGGAAGTTTGTGTTGGATACAGTGGCTACACCTACGGAGTTGTGGACAGAAAATGGGGGATTGTAGGGGGGCCATTTCGCATCAAGGAAAGCCCAGAATCTGAATGGTACTGCAGGTTGTTGTATAACAACAGATGAGCTTAATTGGATGGTGGGGTCTGATTGGAAGAGTGTGGGAAATGAGCCCTGAGTGGCAGCAAGCGCCTCATTGCACAGGGCCTTGGATGTCAGCTAAGGTATTTGACCTTTTATACTGTAAATAGAATGAGGTAGGAGCTATTGATGGGTTCAGATACATTTTAGGAATTTCCTTTGGCAGCAGTGTCATGGGGGAAGAGTAGCATTAGGATCTGATACCCAGCTAGAGAGGAAGAGAAGGGGTAAGTGTTGAAAGGGAGGAGGTCTGTTCCAAGGAGCTTACAGAGAAGAAATTAGAAGCAAAAGAAGAAGCAGGCTGAGCTTGTAGGAGGGCATCTTTGCCAGCAGCACATTCTGGAACACAGGCTGTCTGTTGTTATGGAGCCTTCGTCGCTGACTTGGCAGATTCATGCTCTGCATGTGCAGCAGCAGCACAAATGCCTGCCCTTCCTCCGGGACGCTGCTTTAGCTTACTGAAGCGGCAGGACTTTATTTAAACCGCCTTACCGCCAACTGAAAGCATTTTCACATAATTTCACAATTTCTTTCTCTGTGTTTGCATGGAAAGTAGCTAGAACCAAGGCCATAGTCCCCGTTTTAACAAGAGAATGACCATGTCAGAGTTGTCTGTCAGCAGTTGATCAGTGACCAGCCTGTAGGAGTTGATTTCATGTCACATGCTAAGGGTTTTCCAAGTAATGAATATAGTACTTAATAGGAATGAAAATTTGATTATTGCTATTACAGTACTTTTCGAGCAAATAGTTAAGAATAGCTCTTGCAAGACTGCCATGAGGTGATAGGATTATATTGCTTTGTAATAGGTTTTCCTTTCTTGGAGCTTTTAAGGTTGGTTTGGTAGTTAAAATACTATAAGGGATCTTATTTTCTCTTACTAGTCATTTAGCGCAAGTCATTAACTATGTTTCACATGATGCTATGACTTCTCCCCTGGTACCTGAAGGGCAGCATTAGCTGATCTGACAGAAATAATTCAGGAAATTTTATGTATCTTAACAATGCTCTTTTAATCCTAAGGGCACAACAGGGAGAGTTTATATATGGTGAAACGTAAGATAGAATCTGAATTTGCACATATTATGCCACAAAAATTGTTACTCAGTTTAAGCAAGAAAGAGGCCTTGAAGGTGTGTGGTTTGGTTGGTGATGTTCCGACAGGCGGCTGTGTGGACCTGGCCTGCACGCCACAGGCCTGGCCCTGCATGTAGGGCGGACTGGGCTGCGTGGGGGGATGAGCAGCTTTCAGAGTTAGCGGTCCATAGAGCCCTTGCTGCTGCAGAACCAAAACTGCTCCATTTGCATCTGTTTTACATGTTGAGCTTCCCTGGTGAGGTTTGAACAAAGATCTCTTTTCCAGGCTAAAGTGAAGTTTGAGAGCCATGGATTTCATCTGGGATTCCAGGCAATCCTTACGGCATCCATCCGCACAGAATAATCAGTTGAAGAAGATGAGGATTTCTTATGTCCTTCTCCTGAGGCCTTTATGACAGGCCTCTGCCTGCCTGCTGGCTTTAGCTTGGGCACAGAAGGGTGTGGCGCTGACCCTGCTGCCACCTCTATGCCTTTCTGTGCAGTGTCTTATCAGCATGCTCAGTCCAGTGCTGTGGCTGCTGGCCCCTCTCCCAGCCCAGACTGCAACCTAAGCAATGGTTACCTAGTGGCGAGTGGCTAAAAACATGTTTACACATGATCCATTAGACTTCAAGACTGGCATGTTATTAGGGCGTACTGGTTTGCAGTTTAGAGGACAGTCCCCTGACCTGGATATGGGACTGAAAGTAAGTTTCCATACTGACTGTGACCCTGATTTCTCATTCTTTGTTGGTGAATGCTGGTGCCTGCAACTGAGACAAACTGAAGTTGTGGTGCATTTACAGTGTATGGACTTTTACAGAATTGTCCCTTAAAATTTGTGTGATTGTATGATTTTGCAATTTTGCGTTTTTGAATGAAGGGACTTAACTTGAATGATGTTTTCCTGTGCCTTGTTCTGCAGACGGTAGCCTTTGCTTCATCCGGTCGTCTGTGCCTGGGAAGCTGAACTCAATCGTACCTTTTTTTTTTCTTTTGTATCTCAGGCATGAAAGAATTTTGATAGAGTAGCATTGACATTAATTCCCAGGAAGCATTCAGATAAAAACTACTTGTGGCACTGTCCATCCTCTGTATTTTGGTGTTATTACTGTTGTGTTTATTATTCCCAAAGTCGAGAGTCAACTGAAACCCTTGCACTACTTGTTTATAACTTGTGACTACAGGCAAACCTTGGAAATATTGTAGGGTTGGTGGTACCTGACCACTACAAGAAAGTGACTGTCTTCGTAAAATGAGTCAGATGGATTTTCTGGTTTCAAGAGCATGTAAAAGTTAGGTTTATTCTATGTTGTAGTCCGTTAAGTGTGCGTAGCATTCCTCTAATACAGTGTACGTGCCTTAGTTAAAAAACACTTTATTTCCAAATACTGGTAACCCTGATTTGAGCCTTCAGTGAGGTGGCAATCTTGCTGCTGCTGGGGGGTCTTGGCTCCATGTTGATGACCAGGGTAGGGTGATAGGTGCTGAAGAGCAGCTGTGGCTCTTAAAAGGAGGCAATAATGAAGTTTGCCACATCTGTCCACTCTCCTTTCACAGAGGATTTCTCTGTACCATACAGTACTATTTGGTAACATTTTACCTACAGTAGAACTTCTTCAAAATTGGAGTCAATCCTTTCAAACCCTGCCACTGCTTTATCAAGTAAGGTGGAATATTCTAAATCCTTTGTTGTCATTTCAACAATGTCCATAGTATCTTCACCAATAGACTCCATCACATAAAACCACTTTCTTTGCTCATTTGTAAGAATCAACTTCTTGTCCTTTAAAGTTCTATCATGAGATCCCAAGAATTCAGTTACATTTTAATTCTGATTCTCTTGCTGTTTCCACCACATCTGTCATTCTTTCTTTCAGTGAGGTCTTGAATTCTCAAAGTCATTTTTTGGGGTTAGAATCTCCTTCTAAACTTCTGGTAATCCATTCCCCCCACCCCCTCCATCTTCCCATGAATCAAGAATGTCCTTAATGGCGTCTAGAATGGTGGATTCGTTTCAGGATGTTTTCAGTGTAGTTTGCCCAGATCACCAGAGGAATCACTACCTATACAATAAGACTGGAAAGTTGAAGTTTTTTCTTTTTTTTTTTTAAAGATTTATTTATTTATGCATACAAGCTGGGGTACAGGCCAGAGGCTTGGGGCGGCGAGAGGGTTCACCAGAGACAGAGTGGGGAGCAGAACAGGCAGATCAGAAATACACTGCTGAGGGGAGCAGCGAGCGGGCGAGGCAGGAGAGGTCCGCCGCACCATGTGGGATTCTCCACGGCTGGATGTCGAACTTGCATCGCACTCTGCCAACAGCTCCAAGTGCAGCGCTCAACCACTGCGCCACCAGGGGGGCCCCTTGAAGTTATTTCTTGATGAGTGGGCTGCAGAATGAATGTTGTGTTAGCACTCATGAAAATAACAGTTTCCTTGTACACCTCCATCACAGTTTGTGGGTGACCAGGTGCAGTGTCAATCAGCAGTAAATACCTGGAAAAGAACCTTTTTTCCTGAATAGATCTCCACAGCGGGCTTAAAACATTCAGTTGACCATGTTGTAAACAGATGTACTGTCATTTAATCTTTCTTGTTCTGCTTACAGAGTAGCTTTAGTAGCATCATTCTTAAGGACTTGAGGCTTTTTGGAGTGATAAATGCGCATTGTTTAAAACTTAAAGTCACCAGCTGCATTAACCCCTACCAAGAGAGTCAGCCTGTACTTTAAAGCTTTGAAGCCAGGCATTGACTTCCTGTAGCCATGAAAGTGTAAGGCTTCCAAATACTTCTTCCAATGTAAGCCTCCTTTATCTACATTGGAAATCTTTTTGGTGTAGCTACTTCATCAAGGATCCCAGCTAGATCTTCAGCATAACTTGCTATAGCTTCAGATCAGTGCCTTCTGTTTTACCTTACACTTTCATGTTTTGGAGACTGCTTCTTTCCTTAAACCTTATAAACCAGCCCCTGCTAGCTTCAAATTTTACTTCTAGTTACCTTACCTCTCTCAGCCTTCATAGGACTGAAGGGAATTGGAGCCTTGCTCTGTATTAGTCTCTGGCTTATGGGAATATTGTGAATGGTTTGATCTCTTTAGGTCACTAACCCGTTCTCTTTATCAGGAGTGTGGCGTTGCATTCTTAATCATTCATGTATTCACTGGAGTAGCACTTTTAATTTCCTTCAAGAATTTTTCTTTTACATTTGCAACTTGGCTTACTGTTTGACACAAGAGGCCTGGCTTTGACCTCTCTTAACTTATGATAAGCCTTCCTCACTAAACTTAATCATCTCTAGCTTTTGATTTAAAGTAAGAAATACTTGACTCTTTCACTTGAACACTTAGAAGCCACTGTAGGGTTGTTAATTGGCCTACTTTCAATATTGTTGTGTCTCAAGAAATAAGGAGCTCTAAGGAGAGGGTCAGAGATGGGGGAATGGCAGGTGGCTAGAGCTGTCAGAACACACGCATTTATTAAATTCAGTCTTACATCAGCCTGATTTGTGGTGCCCCAAAACAATTACATTTGTATTATCAAAGATCACTGGTCACAGATTATCATAACAGATATAATAGTGATGAAAAATTTGAACTTTTGCAAGGATTACCAAATACGACACGGAGACATGAAGTGAGCACATGCTGTTGAAAAGTGGTGCCAGTAGATTTGCTTGACACAGGGTTGCCACAAACCTTCAATATATATAACAGTGCAGTGTCTGCAAAGTACAGTGAAATAAAATGAGGTATGCCTGTATTCTGATTTGTCAGTGCTTCTGCCATACAGTTCTGAATATCACTCCCTTAGTCAGATTGTAAACTTGTAAAACAAGTGTCATTTTTTAATAATTTATCATAATTTTCACCTTACATACTCAGTACTTCACAGTAGGTAGTAGCTAACATAAAGACTTGCACTTAGCTTTACTTATATCTTTATTTAAGATAAGATTGAGGGCCTCCCCAGCGGCGCAGCGGTTAAGCACTGCGGTGTGGAGCTGTCGGCAGCGGCGACGCGAGTTCGATGCCCGGCCAGGGAGAATCCCACATGACGCGGCAGACCTCTCCTGCCTTGCCCGCTGCTCCCCTCAGCAGTGCATTTCTGATCTGCCTGTTCTGCTACCCGCTCTGTCTCTGGTGAACCCTCTTGCCGCCCCACGCCTCTGGCCTACACCCCAGTTTGTATGTATAAATTAAAGAAAAAAAAATTAAAAAAAGATAAGATTGAGATTTTTTTTCTTTTTCTTAGGCTCTTACTTTCTCTACTTTATACTGGTATATTCCCACCCACCCCCAGCCCCCCATCTTTGGCATTCATTCCCCTCTCACTCTAAGGCTCTTGAACCTGCAGGTGGACCTTTATATCAGCCTGCGTGACTTAGCACTTAGGTTCCTGTCCACTTGGTGGATAGTATTGATTCTTCCCATGTTTTCATTGGCTGTAACCATTTTTTATCCTACGTTTTTCTTCATGTTGTCCCTCATATTTGTTTCTTCCTGGTTTCTGCTGCTGCCCATTATCTGAGGCCAGTTTTTAAATTACCACAGCATGTATTTGCCTTGTTCCCTGCTACAAATTCCTGTCCTTCCCAATCCATTATCAGACTATTCTCATAATCTTGGGAAATTTTGATATTTCTCAGTCTCCTGCTCATGATTCTAAGGTACTTGCTTAGACCAAAACTTATTTTTTTTTTAATGTGTTGACTCATTTTCTATTTTTTTTAAATATATATTTTTATTGTTATTTATGTCTTTTACATTTTGTATTCCCCTTGGGTAGCCCACCACCAATTCACCTGTGATCCATCTCCATGGTCCCTTGTGTTCTTTTCTACTCCATTTTGTGCCCTTTTCCTTCCCTCCCTCCGACTCCTTCCTCCCCCCCCCGCCCCCCACTGATTGTCTCTCTCCCACCCGGCCTCCCTACAGTCCTGTTATAAGTGAAACCATTCGATATTTTTCTCTTTCTTTCTGGCTTATTTCACTGAGTATGATCCTCTCTAATTCCATCCATGTCGCTGCAAATTGCATGTGTTTATCTTCTTTGAATGCTGAATAGTATTCCATTGTGTATATGTACCACATCTTCTGGATCCAATCATCTATTTTTGGACATCTGGGTTGCT
>PVIJ01011106.1:0-56272 GCA_004024925.1 Scalopus aquaticus
CTTGAACCAATGATGTTGCTCTATTTCACCTATTCACCATGGAGAGTTAGGTTTGATATCTCAGCCATTGAATTACACAGTAGAATCATTTCTTTAAAAAATTGAATGCTTATTAGGATTGTGCTAAACATTTTACAAACATCTGATTTAATTCTTATGATAAACCTATGAGAGGAGTTCTGCTCTTCCATTTTACAAATAAGGAAGCTGAGGCACAATAAGGATAACTAGAACAGGGTCATATAGCCAGATGCAACTAGGCTTTGAATCCAGTTTTGCATTAGAGTCTGAACACTTAGCTCAGTGTTATTCTGCTGGTGACCTTCGTGGGTGCTGCCCAGTGGGTGCCAGTAGCTCAGGGACTCCCGTCCACTTCCTTTACAAAGTCTTCCTTGACCTTGTTACGGCACAGATACATCTGGCCCCTGTGAGCAGCTATGATACTTGCTGCCTGTGTCACTCACCTGCATGTATCATTTACGGGCTAATTATCACTTATTTGATTTTTGTGTCTATACATGTTTTGTGCCTGTATCAGCTGGAGATCTGTTTACAAGCTACTGAAACGAACCTCAGCAAACTTAAGTGCTCTCCATTACTCCCTGGCCCCAATGTGGTAAGAATATTGGGTGATTCAAAAAATCAAAGTAAAACAGAGTGACTTAACTTTGGGAGGAATAGAAACCAGAACAATTCTGGAACTCTTTTTAGATCTTTTGATAGGACCATTAGAATGGTTTAGCTCCAAGTGTCCCATCCCTGATGTCACTCTGCTCAGGTTCCTGGTAGAATCAGAGTCTGATTGGTGCAGTTCTTATTATATGTGTATGCCTAATTTTTATAAAACATGAAAAGTACGATAGATAGTTCTCACTAGGATCCAGAGTAATCTACCAGAGTGATCTATCATAATTCTATGATATAAAATGGGCAATGGTTCAATTCACTTCTAACGCATTTTAAAAGATGAACTTCATACTTCCTGATGAAGAGTCATTTTTTTTTTTCCAGGCAGAAAAAAGAAACTATGGTGCAAAGTCAAAGCTAAGAGACATTATTTAAAAGACAAGGGGCCCTGAAAACAAGCAAAGAAATCACAATTCTTAGGAGGATACCTTAGAGAAAGGCATCATTTCAGGCTTCATCAAAGTGAAAAGTATTCAGTGCATAGTATCTTAGTAACCATACTTCCTCTCTCTTCTACGTACAACTGTTACTGTGATGAATTTTATGGTTTGATCAATCTTACAACAGATTACACCTCCTGAATAAGCAATTATGAAAATGAATTTTTATGAGTAGTACTTAGAAGTAGCACATTTATAACCATAGTTAGTTTAAAGTAAACTTGGTTTACAAATTCCAAGTAAAGTTATAAAAGTAAATTATAATGCAAAGCACTTCAAGACTTTTTTTTTTTAAATTCATTTTTAGGCCTTACAAACTTTCTTACAAAAACATGAAGTGTTTTGGATTAAATGTTGTATCATTCCACTACTTAGAAATCCTTTTAGAAAGTTCTCTTCCCCTAAGTGCTATAATATTGACTGGTCATTGCTGACCTCAAAGTAGCTACAGAAAATCAATATTGGCTTATTTACAGCTTGGCAAAAGCCCAAAGGGTAAACCAATAAGAGCTATTGGTCCAGAAAAACCATTCAAGGGCTTTTTTAAAATACAGCAAATGCAAGTTATGTTAAATTCTAATAAAACAATGTAAACTTTCTTCTAAAGAACTCTTAAATTTTTCTTTGTACATTATTACTTAAATCTACAAGACACAAAAGGATCACATTGTGCTTCTCCGTACCCAATACTGATTTACGTAAATCACTAGTAAACTGTAAAATTCTGGAAAAGAATTTTTTCATCCTTTGTTTAATCCATTATGTAAAGAAAATTTAATAGAAACCTTGTATGATTAATACTAACTTGATAATGTTAAATTAAGCCACATAATTGCACCTAATCTGTTTATATACATTATATTTTTTACATAGTTGTTATTAATGCACACATACCACTCTATGATTTAACTTTTTGATTTCTTAGTATAATCTGCCTGTCCTTCCCCTCATATTGGACACAAACATTCCTAATACTTTCATAATGCTCACCAGGTCATCTGTGTATTAATCTATTAAGATTTTTAATTGCTCTTTCTTCCCAAACAAGGGTACATCTGCTTAACCTTAAGGTACTAATGGGAACATGACTTAAATAGTAACTTGATATTTCTCTCGAATAGTAAAGTTTTCAAAACCATTAAAGGAAGAAAATACTGATTTTCTCAAATACAATAGAGTCCCTTACCACATCTCACCTAATTTTAATTGCAAATGATTGGAGCCAGATTACTGATGACTGCATACACTTCTTTTCATAGAATGCACCTAGAAAATAAACAAATCACTATTTAGTTTTAAGATTTCATCCTCTGAGAGGTATGTGGAGATCCTAAATTAGAATTGAAGACAACTTACAATTGGATCTTATTTTTGAATCTCCTCTGACAATCTTTCAATTGGTACATTTATTTATTTATTTTTAAAGATTTATTTTATTTTTGCATACAAGCTGGGGTGCAGGCCAGAGGTGTGAGGCAGTGAGAGGGTTTACCAGACAGAGTAGGGAGCAGGACAGGCAGATCGACGGAAATACACTACTGACGAGAGCAGCGGATGAGGCAGGAGAGGTCTTCCTCGCCATGTGGGATTCTCCCTGGCCAGACATCAAACTCGCTCCGCAGCCCCAGACAGCTCCACAGCGCTGTGCTAACCCGTTGCGCCACCAGGGAGGCCCTCAATTGGTGCATTTAGAGCACTAATATTCAAAATGATTTTTGATATAGTCGGAGATAGTCGACGTGGTTGAACTAACAGCTGCCCTATTTGTTACTACTTTCTATTTGTGACCCTGTTTTTTGTTCCTATTTTATCTTCCATTCTCTTGCGGTTTTAGCCAAGCATTTTTATGTGATTCCATTTTCTCTCTTTTCTTTGCATATCAATTATACCCTTTAAAACACTTTTAATAATTGTCCTAGAGTTTGCAAATTTGAAACTCCAGTTTTCTGAAGAAAAACTTCATTTTATGTATGAGCTGCCTATATCTAACCCATGAACTTCGGCTAAGTCCACATTTCTTTGTCCCCAACCTACTTTTTAGCCAATTAAGTTCTAACTTATGTTCTCAACCCCAGTCCCTCAAAATTTATGTAACCCCATCTGTTTCTAAATCAAGGGAAGTAAATTTGAGTTTATCTTCTACCTCCTTGCCAATTGATAGAGAAGCAAAGAGCTTCTCTATCTTCTCAAAGACCCTGGGGTCATAATCTAGTCTATACATGTAGGACGGTGACCCAATTTGCTGTCAACACTAGATGAGGGAGTCTGGTCTATTATATCCAGCTGATGGAGTGAAGTTCAATTAAGTCATTACTGATTTTCTGCCTGCCAGATTTGTTCATTTCTGATAGGTGTGATGAAGCCTCCAACTGTAATAGTGGAATCATCTATTTCTCCTTGCAGTTTGATCAATTGTTTCATGCAGAGCATTTTCAATACTGTTTTCACTACCCACTGTTTTCTGTGGAGACTTCACCTTGTGAATCTGTTGGTAAGTTGTCCATATTCTCCTGTCAGTCTCTCCAGGCAATGTTTACCTTATCACCAAACTTCTCTCATAGATCTAAGAACAGTTGGTCTTTCAGTTTGATCAGCTTTTTACTTGTTGGGATGGAGACTTCCAATCTTTTCATGTACCTGACTGGAAATCGGAAGTGTGCAGTCTTTAAATTTCGAAATAACTTGTCAGTCCTACTATGTTGTGATTTGGGAACACAAAATATTCTTCTACTTATTTAAGCCTCTTTAGTATCTTTTAATAGCTTTTTAACTGTCTATATAATTGTCTCCACAAAAGGTCTTATATATCTTATAATAGATCAGACTGCCATAATAAAATGTCAGACTGGGTGGTGTAAACAACAGAACATTATTTTCTCCATTTTGAGGCTGGAAGTCCGAGATCAGAGTGCCAGCATGGTTGGGTTCTGGTAAGTGCTCTCTTCTTGACTTGCATACGGCTGTCTTCTCCCTGTGTTCTCACATGCAGAGAGTGCTGGTGTGGCTTTTCTAAGGGCACCAGTTCTATTGTATCAGGGTTCTACCCTATGATCTCATTAATGACCCACTTAAAGACCCTGTCTCTAATACAGTCATGTGGCGGGGTGCAAGGGAAGTTAGAGCTTCAACATATGAATTTGGGGGGATACAAGTCAACCCAAAAAATATGTTTTGTTTGATTTAGCTTAGATATTAACATTAATGGTTTTATTTTTCTTATACTTTTAAATGTTTTATGGTAGACATATAATTAATTTTGTATACTGATTTTTGTAAGAACATGCTTTTATCTAAAAGATAGCATATAACATTAAAAATAATATCAAATTTCAACTTTTTGGAAAATTTCTTTATTTCAGATTCATTGCTACACAGTTACATAATCCTTAAAATCAAAGTTTGTAACTCATCATTACAAGATCCCTTATCCACATATACATTAGTTAAAGAGAAAAAAATTCTGTACAATATTATAGTGGTTACATGATTTGTAAGCAATACTGAATTAGTGAAAGTTGAAGAACTACTACTGCATTACACATAGGATAACCACCCTCAAATACAAGAAGTTAGGCAATAAAGGAAAATTTCCTATTTAGTCATAGAAAAATGCTAAAGGCATTTTATGATGCGGTAAGTGCTTTAAGTTAGTATACGACCTATTGGGCAAATAAAATTGCTACGCAGGTTGGTGTTTTTGCTTTTGAATGTTTGTAATATGTATTACCCACAACACATAAGCTTAACACATATGATTTCTTAAACAGTTGCTTGATATTTTTGAATAATGCCTAATGTACTTAGGAGTGCTTTTTTCATATATCATTTTTTTTTTCTTTCATAAGGGTTAGTGGGACTGTGCAATGCTGGAGAAATAATCCAGAATATCTTGAATAGTGAATTCCATGGTAACACCAGATCCAGGATAACAGCGGGCTATCAAACCTTCAAAGTGTTTGTACTGGCGTATAAATTCATCCTGCATGGAATGCCACACTACCTATTATAAAAATGAAAATAAAAGTTGTTAAACTATGGAAGGGAATAATACATAATCAAGTTTGTAGAAACAATGCCAAGATATAATCTAAGAATTAAGCATGGGATGGTAAAGAACATACATTCTGGAGCTGGATTTCTAACTCCTTTCACTTACAAGTTTGTGACTGCTGGTGTGTTATATCACCACTATTGCTTCAAATTCCTCTTAAGTGTCCTCATATAATAACACCTTCCTCATCAATTTCTTGTGAAGATTAAATGAATGAATGTATGTAAAGGGGTTAGAACTGCATTTGTCCCAGTAGATGCTCATTAAATTTTAGCTACTATTATATGTACCCAATAACCAATATGATGTGGATATGCACAATTATGTTTGGAACTAAGACTAGTTTTTAAGTGACGTGCAACAGTTAATACTTAAATTTCCTTTCAGATGAAAGTTTAAAATTTTCTTTAACTAAAATTGATGATGCAAAACATTGCTTATTGCTATGGAGAACACCAACCTGATTCAGACCAGTTATCTGAAATTCAAGGAATTTATAATCCAGCAGGGGAAACTAATGTGTAGACAACTATCAAGACAAAGTCTGATAATACACATTGACACATTAACTAATAATAATAGGTTTCATTTATTAATACTTTATATCAACATAGTACAAAGTATTTTATGTACATAATAACCTATTTAAGTCTCATATCAACAGTAAGATGGCTATTATCTGATCATCATTGCTATGAGAAAATACATTCCACCAGGATATTTTTCTGGTAAACCCTAAATCTCATAAATTTTAAATTCCTGTGAACATACAATTTACTAAACAGTATTTTGCTTTTCAAATTTTCACTGTTTTTTCTCCAACCTGGAATGCCACTCCTTCTACTTTGTCTGTTAAATTACTATCTTCTGACTTTAAGAGGCTAAAACAACACTATATCTTAGCCAAAAGGTGGAGAAGTGATAGGAGGCTAACATAAATGCAGTATCTCTCATGAAGTCTTCCCTGATGAAATTGGAATTTTTCTCATTCATCTATGGGCCTTTCAGCATGGTTTGTGTAGAATAGAGAATAATGGTGCAATCTGGGGTTGCAAATAGCTATGTAACTAGCTATGTAATCTTGGTCATAGTATTCCACTTCTTTAAGCTTTTATTTTTTTCATTTGTATAAATAATAATGACAGTAATAGCAGTGCTCATTATACAAGAGAGGTGTTATTTCCACTTTCAGGTAAGGAAGTTGAGGATCAGAGAGGTAAAATAACTTGTCTGAAGTCATGCAGCTTAATCTGCAGCCGGAGTATAAACCCATTTCTAATTCCAACCCCCAAGCTCAGAACTACTCTACTCTACTATAACTATATTCCATTTCCTTATTTCCCTCAAATCTAAAAAAAAAACCAAACAATAAAACACATTCCCCAACAAAAGAAAAATGCACTTTCTCAAACAATGAAGTAGAAATATAGCCAGAAAAAGCCATATAAACATTATTCTTTTTTCCTTACAATTCATACATTTGATCTCTACTTTATAGAACTTTCCTACTGCACTAAAATTGGAAAATATGTAGCCTATTTCTTGAGAAATATTTTGGAGAAAAGTAATGCATGTGAGGATGTTTAAGCTAAGATGGTTAAAAGAATTAAGCATACCTGAAGTAAGTTCTCCTCTTCACATAAATGTTTATCAACCTTCTTGTAAAGGTTATCTAAACCTTTTTTCACTTCCTTTCCAGGATATTCTTTAATAACCTTACGAAGTTCCTGCTTGTTAAATGCAAGCTGATAGCTTACTTCTTCCTCTCTTATACCCTGGGCTACACGAGCTTCAACACCTTCAAAGAAATGCTTTAAGGAATGAAAAGAAATAATGGCTAAGAACTGCTTTCATTATCACCAAATTTTTAAAAATCTGATTATAAAAAAGTAAATCTTTATTGTGTAAAAACAAGACAATATTTAGAAGCATAAAGGATAGAGTATCACCTATCATCATACCACTCAAACATCCACTGTTAAGATTTTCATTTTCCTCTTTTGAAGTGTAAATACATAAATGGACTATAATTTTAAATTATTGTTAGTGTAGTTTCTATTTAATATTACATATATTTTTCCTATGAATAAATGTTAATGCTGCATAATACTCTGTCCAATGACTGAGTTAATGTATTTTACTCATTCCTTCAATATAAGATATTTAATATTTTTACTTTTTTCAGAGTTGGTAAAATCTACTAAGATTTAAAAACATGTATTATAAATACAGTTGTCATAAATATCTTTATACATAAGTATTTGACCACATATGATTTTCTAGCCTAAATTCCTAGGGCTGTAATTCCTAAGGACTGTAATTATAAGTATTCTGAAGATTTCTGATATATACAGATTACTTCCCAATTTATATTTCTGTCAACAGTCCTATGAGACAACTACCTTACCAAATCATCAACAGCATTATCTCAATTACAGAAAAATTGTTGCTATTTTGATTAGTTAAAATGTTTGTTATTTTCATTCACAATTCTTCGGCTGACATAAACCTACTATCATGTTTAGTAGTGCATTCAGGATGCTTGTCCATTTATAGACTGGGATCTTAATGCCTTTCTTACTGATTTAAAATATGCTACCATACCTTTTATATAAATATACTGCCTTTGCTGTATTATTACAAATCTTCTCAGGTTGTCCTTTCAGTATGTCTTTTTAATAAACAGTTTTATTGACTGGCATGCCTTTATTTGAACATGATACAATATGATTTTATACAGACAAGTCAAATACCCTTTCATTACTTTTCTCTAGAATTTTCTTAGCAATGATTATTTATTTTTCATTATTAGTTTTTTGATAATAAATTTTTGATAATTCTGTTTCCGCTGCTTTTAAATTTTTATTTCTATCTAAGTTTTTAACTGGTTATAGATGACAAACACAAGAAATAAATTGGTATTTTTTTTGGTATATTTACTTTGAATTTTGCTACTTTTATCAGAGACCAATAATTTCAACATATCATATGTAGTAATTATAATCTTTTTTCTTAATTTATTTTAATTTTTTTAGAGTTTAGGGTTTTTTTTCCCCTCCTTTTTTAATTGAGGCAACATTAGTTTACAGCACTGTATTGGTTTCAGGTGTAATTTCTCACTTCAGCAATCACATACTTCATTATCACACCACCCCACCAAATGTACAATCCAGGTAATTATAATCTTGACTCTCCTTTCTATATCTCTTATTTATGTTTCACATCTTAGTGTACTGCCTAAAGTTTCTATAGTACTGCTAAATAATAAAGGATCTAGCAATGTTTCTGTGTTAAATTTGACTTCAAAGGGAATGCCTCTGATATTGCAGTTAAATATCTTCTGAGACCTTTTTTTACCTTAAAGGAACATCTGTTTTTATGTTTTATAAGGAATTGATTCTGCATTTCATTAAAAGTTTTTTTTTTTAAAGATTTATTTTTTTTTATTTATACATACAAGCTGGGGTACAGGCCAGAGGCGTGGGGCGGCGAGAGGGTTCACCAGAGACAGAGCGGGTAGCAGAACAGGCAGATCAGAAATACACTGCTGAGGGGAGCAGCGGGCGAGGCAGGAGAGGTCTGCCGCGCCATGTGGGATTCTCCCTGGCTGGGTGTCGAACTCGCGTCGCCGCTGC
The DNA here is from genome assembly GCA_004024925.1 of Scalopus aquaticus. NCBI lineage: Eukaryota > Metazoa > Chordata > Mammalia > Eulipotyphla > Talpidae > Scalopus > Scalopus aquaticus. The sequence goes on from PVIJ01011106.1 coordinate 8,814, forward strand.
CGACAGCTCCACAGCGCAGCACTTAACCGCTGCGCCACCAGGGAGGCCCTCATTAAAAGTTTTTAAAGTATTTCTTCAAATTGTTGGGAATAGACACATACTTTTTATATGATAGTAATTTTAAGTTAAAAACCTATGACAGACAACTAATCTCACTGCAGACAAAGTCAGTAAGAAGGAACCATTTAAGCTTCCATTATATTACGAAGTTCTCTAAAACCATCATTTCTTAAAGATCAGATTTGCTCTGGGGAATTACTCAAGTCAAGACAGAAAGAGAAGCGAAAAGAAAAGGCAACCAACAAAACAGTTTTGGTCTTTGATCTTAAATAAACTTCTAAAGTTATCATCTGAACTTTGGATAAATGCTGGCCATTTATGAGGTTAAAAGACAGGCGACTCTGGTGCAAAGGAAAAGGCCCTTTACATCATCCCTTCAGCTATGCTCTGGATAGGCTACTATATTTTCAATCATGTTTATTTACTTTCAATTTCTCCATTATTTATAAGAATTAAAAGAAGTCATGTGTACAGAATATCTAGCAGGGTCTTGGTACACTGGCAGCTTCAATAGCTGAGTTATTCCTTATCCTCATGAATCAATATATGTGTAAATTTAAGGTAAATGCTGTTATTCATATGTAATATGGATATTCATATGATTACGTTGACAATGAATAAATAGATGTAAATAGGTTTAAAACCAGAAAAAAAGTAGTGAATGAAAACATACTCACATTTAGTTTTTCAAGAGGTTGTCCTAAAGAGTAAATGACATAAGACTGAAGGTGATCTGTGTATTTTTGCTTGGCTTCCTTTTTTTCAGCTTCCAGACATGAGATTTTCAAACGAGAAAGTGTTGCAAAAATATGGTGAAAATTTTCCATCATAACAACATCTCTGGGGGTCTTCTGGCTTTCATTTGCTACTTTCTCCACTAAAATCAAATCAGAAAAAATTTACTAAAATCCTGGTATAAGTATGGCTATATTTTGCTATAAAAATAGTTACATGATTGATTTTTTTCATTTGTAGGTTTAAGAAGTAAAAACAATTTTGGACTTAATAAAATACAGTATATTGAAGGTTCTTCACATCTACCAAACCTTAATAGAAAGTCCCATGTACATATGGAAACAATATACAATAAAGATGGCTTTTCAAATCAGTGGAAAAATGATGAATTACTCAAAATGCACTAGGATAACCAGCTAATCCTTTTAAAAACATAATTCCTATTTCCACATTTTCAGCAAACAAATTTTAAATTGCTTTAGTATTTAAAAGGTAAATAAGTAAATAAACACAACATAAATACTAAGGAAAATAAAGCCAATTAAAAAATACTGTGATCATATGACCTTTTCAAAAATGGTCCAAAACTCAGAACTCATAAAGGGAAAGAGGTAAATTTGACAGAAATTTCAAAGTTTTTGCAAAGTAAAAAGTACCTTAAACAAAATCAATTTTATAGCTGGTCAGGTTGACAAAGAATAAAAATATTGAAAAACCCTAGAAATATTCAGCATCGGTGCACATGCAATGGGCACTTTCACTAACTGCTCATAGTATAATCTCTATGTGGCAATTTGGCAAAAACCATGAGATATACATAAATGTTTTGGCTCAGTCATTTTTTTCTAGTAATTTACTCCTAGGATATTATTGGACAAGTATACAAAAATAGATATACAAGAATCTGGAAACAAGCTAAATCTGATTAATAGGAGATTAATCAGCTAAGTGCTGATTAATAGATTTGATAAATAATACATGGAGTATTATGCAGTCGTTAAAATTATTATGGTTATATTAATTGACGAGGAAAATAAACAGTAAGATTATAGATCTAGCAAGTTCCAAAACAGTGTGTAAGATCTGATAATAATTTTTTATTAAAGAACATACACATATAAACCAAATAATGCATCTTTGTGGGGGACGGACACATACTGAAAAGTTTGAAAGGATAAAAAATGAAATATCATCTCTGCACAATGAGATTACAAATTACCTTGTTTCTTCTTGATGTTTAAAATCTGTTTTCTGATTTTTGGGATTGTGTAATGAGCATTTCTTTATAATCAAACCAAACAAAGCTACTTTGAATTTTAAGAGAAATAATCATATAAACATTCAATCATGTAATTTATCTATCTTTCCTATAGGTTTGCTTCCATTGAAAACATAATATAACTGGCAAGATGATTCCACTTCATGTTAATTTTTTAGCTTTTAAAATTCCTGAATAGGCCTCCCAGCTGCGCTGTGGAGCTGTTGGCAGCGGCGATGCGAGTTCAAAGCCCAGCTGGGAAGATTACCACATGGTGTGGCAGACCTCTCCTGCCTTGCCCGCTGCTCCCCAAGCAGTGTGTTTCTGTCGATCTGCATGTTCTGCTCCCCACTCTGTCTCTGGTGAACCCTCTTGCCGCCCCACACCTCTGGTCTGTACCCCAGCTTGTATGCATAAATAAATAAATCTTTAAAAAAAAAGTTCTTTAAAAAATAAAATGAAATTCCTGAATATATATGCAATCAGATCATGTATTTCAAATTAAATGACAAGAATGTCCACACAGTTTCTGTAATTTAATAGTAGGATAAGACAGGAAGATAGTGAATTACAGTAAGCATTAATCTATTTTGCAAGACATATACAAAAACTGAGAACCAAAGAAGTGAATTGAATTGCAAAAGGTTAAATAGATATCACTGCCTATCATCTCCAGAAGATTCTTACTAAAATGCAAATATGTCCGGGAGATCATTTTTGTGTTTAAAAAATTGTTTCAATGTTGCAGTGTGATAAGCCCAAATTGTAAGTGGTTCTTGACAAATTTGAATGTGTTTTATGTACTTTTTATTTTTTTAAATTCAAGAAGTCTTTAATTTCAGAAAATTTAAACAAGATTACAGAATATGGAAAATAATGAACATGAACATATCTGTCCCCCCAACTTCTGAATTACCAAAAACAATAAAAACAAGCAAGGGCCTCCCTGGTGGCGCAGCAGTTGAGCGCTGTGCTGTGGAGGTGTCGGCAGCGCGTGATGCGAGTTCGACGCACAGCCGGGGAGAATCCCACATGGTGTGGCAGACCTCTCCTGCCTTGCCCGCTGCTCCCCTCAGCAGTGTGTTTCTGATCTGCCTGTTCTGCTCCCCACTCTGTCTCTGGTGAACCCTCTCGCTGCCCCATGCCTCTGGCCTGTACCCCAGCTTGTATGTATAAATAAATAAATCTTTAAAAAAAAAAAACAACAAGCAACCCAAATTTCCTTAGAACAAAAGCTTACCATTAACAAATACTCCTCTGATTAGTTTCGTGTAAGCTTTATCTAGATCTCCACGACGCTCAGCATTTTTAAAGATTGATTCTGCGAGTCCAGCAAATTCTTCAAATTCAGCAACAAATGGAAGAATTCCTACTTTACTCTTCTTTGAGATCTTTACTTCTTCCATTTGCCTTATTTGATTACTCTAGGTGAGGCAAAAGTGAGAGAGAGAAACAGTCAAGCAATTCAGACACAGCCTATAATTATAACCAATATACACAGCACAGAGGCAGGACATTATTTAGTACCTGTAACATTTTGGATGTTTACTAATAAAGATTAATGCAAAAGGGTTAATTAAGAATAACCTTCTATAGGTTAAAAAGTACATCTATCTTATTTAAGAATATGATGTCAAGGAAAAAAAATCCAAATTATTTAAAACAAGATGTCTCAAGTTTTCATTCAAAATAAAAATTGTAAACATTTCTGAATTTATGAAAGATGAGTATAAGGCGATTGCCCATCTGGGCAGAGCAGATACCAGAGTGCACACAGGATCTCTCCAGCTTACATTAAGCTGGTGGCCATATGGCTAAGATTTGGAACAATAGGTATTTTCAATTCTCAGCAGCCTAAAATTTGTCTGCATAGTTAAATTCTGGATTTTTGGGGGTGTAGAAGAGAGAGGATAGGAAGAATAGGCATTTCTACTAGGGATTTGAATTATATAGTTTTCCATGTACCTATGAGTTACTTATTCTATATTAGTTCAACAAAGTACTTATATAGGATAGTGACAAACTGCAAAAGATGTACTTCATATAGACAGAATCCAGACATCAAGGTTCAAAAAGATCCATGGGTTCAGTTATGGTCCTGTGTACTTCTTGGAGGATCTAGTCCTAATCACAGTAAGAATTACACTGCCAAATATTGTTGGATGATTATTCAGCTTCTAACTGAAATTTCCTTGTGTTGCGATTTTAAGATTATAACTTGAAAACCACAACATATGGATTATAAAAGAAAATGCTTTTAGTCTACAGGCATTAGTATTATAAAGCACTGTGAACACTGTCAACCATTTCATCTTTTACTACTAATCCACTTCAGCTGTATTGATGACCATGAGAAGGAAAGAAGGATGCAGTAGAGAAGGCAGTGTAGACTGCAGGGCCTGGAACCATACTGTCTGGGTAAAAATGCCAACTCCATCACTTTTTATTGACCTGGGGAGATGTGATTTATAACTTTATCTGTGTTAATTCTACCTTATATTTACATGGCCCTGTCTCTAGAGTACCATCAACTTTAATAAACTGTTCTTTAATAAACTATTAATTATTACTACTACTGTCACTAGTCCTATAGTATTATCTCCTACTATTGCTATTACCACCACCACTACCTTATGAGCTATGAGTTAATAAGTGCATTTTATTTCTTTAAATGAAATAAAATTTGTCAAATTGAGGCAACATTAGCTTACAACATTGTATAAGTTTCAGTAGTACAGTTTCACACTTTAACAGATGTACACACTACACATGTCTACCACCAAGGGTCTAGTGACCATCTACCACCATCTCAATAAGCTCTTACTCTGTGCTAGGCAATGTGCTTAAGCACTTCATTTGAATCCATGTCTACCTCTACCTGACACTACTTCATATGCCTTTAACAACTGTGTTTGACTGGGTTGAAAGGTATTGTGCAATTTACAGTTAAAACCAACAAAGTCTTCATATTACAAAAATAGTGTCCTTCTGCTTTAGTGTTCCAGCCATATCACATGGAACGCATTATCTCAACCTTTGGTAGCTCTTCCTTTTCCTTTCAGCTACCAGCTTGCAATCAGATCTTTCAGGTTTATCACCACCTCTGTAGAAGGGGAAGGAAGAAGATAGACTTGAATGATAGAATTTCATAGTATTTCAAATACCAAATGAAATCATTTGGTAGGGAAGGTGGACTAATAAGCCTGTCAAGGTGATACTTAAGTTTCTACAGTGGACAGAGATTGCACTTACACTTTCAAAAACTCAGTAAATATTACTTCTTCAAACTAAAAAAAAAAGATGGATTTTAGTTGTCCTTAATATTTTTATCTACTGTGCTGAGGATATTCAAGAGCTGGATATAACTTAGAGGTTATGCAAAAAAAAATTCAAATGATACATATCCATTAACATACTAAATACATTAATAAAGAACCTTTATTTAAAAAGACCTGGTTCGGCCTTATTTATACCTATAAGCTTACCGAAATCTATAGACAATAAATTTGTTAATGATTTTTTTTCCTATTAGAGAAAAATGATGACTGTTAGAATTATGATAAAAGCAATTTTTTAAATAAATTAATGACTAAAGCTATTAAAGTAATAATTTAACTATCAACTGAAACTAATCCAATTACTAATTTTCTTATTAGAATATATTAAAGAAAGAAAATAATAAATTCAAGCAATAGTTTCAACTGTTTCATTAAATCTATCACTGTAGGGTCTCCCCGGTGGCGCGGCGGTTGAGTGCTATGCTGTGGAGCTGTCGGCAGCGGTGACACAAGTTCGACGCACGGCTGGGGAGAATCCCACATGGCGTGGCAGACCTCTCCTGCCTCGCCCGCTGCTCCCCTCAGCAGTGTACTTCTGATCTGCCTGCTCTGCTCCCCACTCTGTCTCTGGTGAACCCTCTCGCCGCCCCACGCCTCTGGCCTGTACCCCAGCCTGTATGTATAAATAAAATTAAAAAATCTTAAAAAAAAATCTATCACTGTAAATCAGTAAACTGAAATTCAGTTACCTAGTGAATCTCTTAGGCAGCTGCTAACTATATCATCTACCACAAAACCTGCCAAGAAGCAGAGTAGAAGAAAAACCAGTAGGCACAGTACTATCCAACAAACTCAGTTCACATATACTGTAGCCAACATCTCGCCTTCAAGACTTTGGTGGATATGAACAATAGATTCCCAAAACAAAGTTGGAAATCTCTTGATTTAAATACATTTACCTATCTTTTTTTTTTTTTACAATGATTAGAATTCTGAGTTACTTAAAAAAACTTACAATGCATTTGTCAAAGTTCCTTTTGACAGTCACCAACACATTTCCTAATGTAGTACTTAGAAAAGAAGCAGGGTCCACATTTTGTGCAGTCCACACATGATGACTCATTTTGACTAGCATGTAAAGGGAGTTAAAGCTATCAATTTTGTCTCCTAGTGCAATTAGGTTGTTCAGTTCTGGCTCAATGCAGCGAAATATTTTAATCATCATTTGGCGGATCATATCTTTCCTGTTCAAAAAACATACACAGAAAGTTACTATATGCTTCAGGTGTATTCATCTTTAACTTTAATCTCCTGGGCATATACAAAATGACTAAGACTGGATTTCAATTAAAAATGTCCAAATATGATGAACTAATCAATAATAGTTTTCAATATAAAATATTTCTTGAAGTTTTATTGCTCAAAATAACTTTGTCATTTGTAAAGGTGTGTATTGAAATGTGCTTTGTGATTTCTGAGAGACACTGCAACTCCAATGCTGCTTCCTACTAGCAAACACCAGAATTTGCCTCACATTCCATGAACAAAGGAGCTTAAGAGTCATAAACGGGACCCATTTTAATCCCATAAGATACTGGAAAACACAACAGACTTGCTCAGAGCTCTGACTGCTTCAGGTTACTGACAGTCGTCTGGACCCTCATTGGCAAGCACTCCTCTACCCCCCACTTAAAATTTATTTTTTTCCAAGATAAACAATAGATAGTAACAAACACATACTCAGATGAAACAGGAAGTGGTGCACCAGAATTATGTTGCCGTGAAAACATGCCTCCATCTAGGTCCTCTGCTTCAGTCTGCAAAAATCATTCAAGTACTTTACATAATAAGAGACTAACAATTTGACTAGATTATATAGCAAAAGCCTGCTAAGTCTTATAATACCTAGGAGAGAATACATCATGAAAAAATAATGATTTGTAAAGACAGTGCTACCTATAAAGTTTTATAATTTAGTATGGGCTATTGAAGAAAGTTCATTAAATGCTTTTTCTTAGAGTTTACTGTGGAATGAAAGGGTGAGTTTGGAAGGAAGGTGCAGGAGGCTCAGAGGAGGATGGGACTGGAGGGCAGTTCAACAAAAAATAGAAAACATCTAGAAACGACATATGAGAGAATTTTAAAACTTAAATAGTCCCATCAACCACTCTAATACAACCTCAGCATTTAACAGAACATTAAGAATTTTTATATATGCCAACAAGCAAATTTACCACAAGCACCACTGATAAGTCCCCAACCATTTGAAATAATAATTTTCATTCATTTTATGGCTGCTTTTTATATGTTGGTTCTGAGGCTTAATTTTTTGAGATGACCTTAATTTAAAAACTATTTGTATTATGCTTAATTCTTCAAAATATTTTAGCAAATCTTATTTTATCTTCTTACATTTATGCCACCTGAGATGCATGCTGAATAGGCATTATTGCATGCACTGTACAGGTGAGGAAAAGCATTGGGTTAAGGTCTTATAGTACTTAGTAACAAAGTCATCAAAAAGACTAAGATTTAAGGACTCACCTTTTTTTCTTGACCACAAAATGTACACTTAAACATCTTTCTTTTTTTGAAAATTGTATTTTTTTCTCATTAATTTCTCAAATGTTAATTTTTAAAAATTTTTTGCAAAGTAAATGCAGGTATTTTCTCTCCCTCACTAATTTAGAGACTCTTTAGGCCTAAGATAGTCAGAAATATTAAATTAGATGCTCAAACTCTATCACTGTTTTTACTATCTTGTGGTATGAAAAGTTATTTTAAAAATCCTTACATTGCAAATTGTTTCTTTTGCCTATACTAATATTGAAATTGTGACAACATAACAATTTGGTTAATTATGCTAGAAGTTATAAATATCAACAAATAAATAAACATGAGTCATACCATGGTTCCAAGCATATTTTGATGTTGCTGTAGTTTGAAAAATTTACTTATGAAGTCTTGTTCTGCCAGACACAGGGGCTCCAGTTCACTCAGTACCTGTTCAAAGATCTGAAGAAAACCAAAATGAACCCATAATGAAAAAATTGCTTCAAATAACATTCCATATAGGGGAACCAAATAAAAGAAAGACATTCAGCAAGAGAGGGGAAGGGTAAGGGCTCAAAATGGGGGAGAAAAGAGCACAAGGGACTATGGTGATGGCTCACGGGTGAATTGGTGGTGGGAAACCTACGGGGAATACACAATAATGTAAAAGACATAAATAATAACAACAATAAAAAAAAAAGAAATGAAGGTCAGGAAAAAAAAGTATTTAAATTTTTTTAATAAAAAGTATAAATACCCCCCCCAATAAAATAACATTCCACATTTAATTCACTTTGCTGCAGGGACAACAGATACTTCTCTACCATTTCAATAAAACCCAAAGACAAAGTCTTTGAAAGGGCAATGCACTGATGTTAGGGTATAACAGGGCCAGAATATACCCCAAATAAAACCATACCAATCACTCACCTCAAATCTAGAAAGAGATAAATTTTTAAAATTTATCTAATGCATTGTAGAGATAGCTGGCTTCATAAAAGCTGTTATGACCTCTTTACTTTGTAGTTGTTGAAAGAACTTTGAGATGCAAGCACTTTACAATTTATAAAAAATTTTAATAAAGCTGTTCTGTTACTTAATACTTTACATTTTAGTTGCCATGTGACTAGAATTTTCTCCAGATTCTGAACTGAAAAGTTAGACACAGTTAATATTTAAGAGAGCCAAGAGATCCCAAGCCTTTGAATACACTTAAAGCAACAATAAAATTCTGTTAGAAAACTAATATTCATGTTTAAGAATTACTCAATATTTTATTTTACCTTGTCAAATTTGGTTCTGTCAGCAACATCCAGATCAGAAGCCGACATGTTTCCCATATCCAACAAGGAAGAGGACTGAGATCTGCGATTCCCTGAACTCTGAACACTGAGTTTATTTAGACTAGAAGTTGATCCAGTTAATTTCCCAGAACTTCCATGAAGACCTAAGAAATAATAAAACTTTGAAAGTTGTGGCCCGCATGAGTTAAAGAGCCACAGCATCACTCAGGGTCATCTCCCACTGTCTGGGTCTGCTCTGACTCATATTAACGCACACGTGTACCGCAGGGGACAGGTTATAAAGTGTCCTAATCTTTCATTAATATTTGTGTCCTATTCCTGAAAATATTTTGATGAGCAGTGAAATCACACAGATCCACAGACTAGGAGTGAGAGGAAGCATCAAGATCATATGGTCTACGCCCTCCCCAGTCTCATCAGTAAGATATCGCTAAACTGGGCCTCCCCGGTGGTGCAGTGGTTAGGCGCTGCGCTGTGGAGCTGTCGGCAGCGGCGACGCGAGTTCGACGCCCGGCCGGGGAGAATCCCACATGGCGCGACAGACCTCTCCTGCCTCGCCCGCTGCTCCCCTCAGCAGTGTATTTCTGATCTGCCTGTTCTGCTACCCACTCCGTCTCTGGTGAGCCCTCTCGCCGCCCCACGCCTCCAGCCTGTACCCCAGCTTGTATGTATAAATAGAAAATAAATCTTTAAAAAAAAAAAAAAGATATCGCTAAACTAAAGTAGATGAGGATTTCTTTCCCTTTCAAAAGACATGAGTATGGATGAAGGTCACTGATCCTCTGCTAGTGTATTTGCTAACATGACTTTGAAAAATGTCATATCCCAATATCACTTGTTGCCACCTTAAATCAATATATTAGGTTGAACCACATGAAACTGCCAATACTCGGTCATTCTTATCCTATGAAAGAAGTCAATTACATATGATTCAACTTAATACAGAAACTCTGCTTTTACAGTAATTGAACAGATTACAGTTCTTTAAAAGCTAAATAAAATGAAAATAAAAAAAACACCATGAAAACTTGTTATATTTAAAATACAACTAAAATATGATACATTTTTAATCACATTAATAGGAAGAACATCTGTGTTTTGATATAATCTTAAGCATCTACCATAGCCATGAGGAAAAATAAGGACAATTTGGCTGGATAACATCCTCCACACATCAAGGAATTAAAAGATTAAATTTTTACAAGAAAATCTGATGTTTTGCTCAACATTTAAATTAAACAATACCTTTTTTTTATTCTTCTTGAATATGTCTCAGTTAACATGTATTATTTACTGATAATCGTAAGGGACAAGTGAAGAGATAATAATGCTTCTATATGCAAAATCTGACCACATCTATAAGATATTTATAATTTCTAAAGTTTCTATAGTTTCACAGCCTGAAAACAAAAGTATAATGGTTAAGCCTTTCATAAATTTTTGATAAAAAGTTTTACCATCTGTCATATATTGCAAGCTATGTGTATATATGTATTTCTTGGATGTGGCCATACCAATGCTATCATGTTGGTTTTCTTTCACCAATAACTGGCAACTCAGACCAATATTTTTGGTGTAACTTTTTTCAAGACAAACAACAAATTTCTAGACATTAAACAGACATGCATTGAGAATACCTACTAATACACTAAGCATACTCACTCTCTGTTTCCTGTTTGACAGCACTCTCTTTTCGAGGCAGTGTAGCTGTGATGGATTAGGTTGCAAGCATCAAAGACAAAGACAAGTTAATAAACTGCAATTTGCACAAACCATGCACAAGAGGAAGTTAAAGCTCTAGTTTAAAAGACACATGCAAAGAACCATGAGCATCAAGTAACGAGAGGTGCAAACACATGTTTAGTTTGGTCAGCTACTGTTTGAAATATGACTAGAAAATACTTTAAAAGTCTTTTAATGTATAGCTTTGACTCAAATATTCAGGTAAAAATATATTTGTAAAACCCTCCATACTTTTAAATTACTTTTTAAAAAGTGTTTGAAGCTGTACACTTAAATTTAAGACTGCAATTTTAGTTTCTGGAAGAAACATAGTTCAAGTAAATAATTTAATACAGTGGGAATTTATTAGAATGAAGTTGTAGATTTAGACATTAAATGCATCAATAATCCTGTATTCCCTGAAAGCTCCTGGGAATCCCCACTGCACTAAATGATGCTATATTGTATCTGATAAAAAAAATATGAATAGGGCTTTAAGAACATTTCAAAATGTCATGTTGAACTACTTAGTAATGGGTTTTGTGAACATCTAAAAGGAAATGTATTTATCATAATACTAATTATCAGGAGATGGGTGAAGGGAAGAGTAAAGCTGCTGGAACAAGTTTAATACAGGAGCTTGAGCTTTTCAACAGTCATTTAACAATTCTTTAATCCTAAAACTATATAATATTTTAGATCAATTGTAGAGACCACTTTGTGAAACATTCTAAACTGAAATTAGAAGTTAATGTGAAAAGCAAAGAAAGAAATCATAGAATGAAACAGAAAACTAAAGAATAAAACCTAAAAATATAAAAACTGAGAACAATGTTTCAGTTGTCACTATCCTTGCCAAATATCAAGGTTAAAACCCAAATATTGGATACTAACTTGTCACACCAGCAACATGTCTGTCTTCCCAGCCGTCTTTCCTGGTAACTCAAGGGAATATGAACCAATAAGGCTGGACATTAAATTGGGACTTAGAGACCATGCTGGAGCTACCAGATTTCCAGTCTGGATGGTATCCACTGCTTGGGGTCACTATGTTCACCAGATTCATAACAAAGCCTAATATTTCATATGCTTCGCTTTCTTTTTTAATAGTCAAAACACAGAGTAACTATTTATGCCTATCAATTTTAATTTGGGCTCATGAAAAGTCCATCATTTATCAGCAACAAAAAATAATATTCAAATAAACCTTTAAATGTCTTTAAGTATCCCATTACAAGGGTCTTTGTTCATTACTGCATTTTCAGCAACAGCAATGCTTATTAAATAATAGATAACTAATAAATATTTATTGGCTGAATCTCCAATTAGCACTGAACTCAGTCTTGTATTCAAGATTTCCTGTTTAATCAATAAGATCTCTTAGTTCAGTGAAGGAAAAAAATGATTTTGACAAATTTTTCAATAATTTGGCAATAATTATGTAAATAAATAAATATGCTAATGGACTGAAATAATACATGTATCTGTGTTATTTTAGACGTAGAAAGAAAAAAAATGTGATTTTAAAAATAATTACTATATTTCCCCTCTGTCACTTCATTAAGTACATTTGCAGAATACAAAGAGAAAAAAAAATTACCAAAATATCAACCATGGGGGTGAAAATTCCATACTCCTGAGGATATCAAAGTAAACCTACACTACAAAGAAAGGATTTTCCTGGCATTTTAAACATTATTTTGAATTATTTGAACTAAGCAGCTATTAAAGAGTCAAAAGTGGTTCAAAGAGAGTATTCCTTGATTATACTGCCTACACAACTTTTTGTAAAATACATTCCATCTGACTTTCTATTCTTATTAATCTCTAGCAACCAAAATTTTCAGAGCCAGTAAAAAAATAAAAATTTTATTTATAATTACTTAATTTTGATTCATTAAAATGTCATCTTTCTAAATTTTCAGGTTTTAATTTATAATTACTATTAAAAATTAATTTAAGCATAATTTGAATCACTGAAAAAATATTTTCAAAAATTCTTATTTATTTAGAACTTAAGTCATTTGTAGTTTATTTTTAAATGCTGAATATAGGTTAGCCTTCGAAGATGAACCAGTTTTTATCCTTTAAATTTTCTGCATTACTTAGTTTTTCTGTCTTTATAGCTTATATAATAACAAACTCTAATTTTCTGGGGCTACCAACCATCACAAATTACTCACCTATGCCTTATTATTTAACAGATACATAAAGGGACTGTTTTAACACTGTTTAAAACTGTACAAGAGCCTTATAATCATGTATTAGGTTAATTTAAAAATGTTCAGATAATTTAAGAACTTCTCAAAAAGTCAAAGGAGGAGAAAATCTGGATTAATGCAACAATACCATTAATTAAGATACTGCTATATTTCATTTAAATTATATTGTTATTATGCTATTTATCTAAATGTGAATCTTAGGTTTGCTAAACTATTAGGATCTGGGATTAATAACCTTCTGAGGAGACAATTTTAGAAAGTTTGCTCTTTTACTTCCAGTTTTCATAAATTGTCGCGTTCTCTTAAAATGGTTCATTAACAAGTGGTGACAAATATACTTAATGAAAACATTAAACATGTAACTGCATTAATAGTATGCTATTTACTAAAAAAAAAAAGGGGGGGGTGTAACATATCCACAGTGAAACATTAACAAGGATATAAACACAATGCTGTTTGAGAACAATCAACCTTTAGGATGAGTTAGCATTTCTGCTTCCAAAGCCTATTGCCCCAAGATTTTCAATAGTATTTTTACCTAAGTGTAACATACTCATACACGGATTATAACCATTTCAGAAGTGGACTAATATAATCCAGTGCTGCATTAAAAAAATGCCACTACCAGTGATTTACAAAATAATGAATAACTCAAGATAGTTTTCTTTGTACTAAAGAAAAGGATGAAAAGATGTGCCACCAATTTTCAACCCTGATTTCTTATTACTGAAGTTACTTAGGGCATAGGCTCCTTTCAACAAGCAAATGCTAAACTCATGATTCTAAAGGGGAGCTATGCACACACACTGAAGAGTACACATTTTAGCCATTTAAGGCTAGGTTTTGACTTGAGTAGGCACAGAACTCCATCCAAAAGGAAGTCCAGAGATGGTACATGCAGGAACAGAATGCAGCCTCAGCAAATCATCTTCCTCACAACTTGATACTTTCACAGGCTATCCTTTCAAATCAGGTTTTGACCATTCAACATGTTTGGAGGTAACAACATGTAATTACACGAGAAATTTTGGTGATGTCTTTATAGTCCCTTGGCAGGGGAGAAAAAACTTGCAAACTTTTATTTTGAATCAAAATAGCCAGTGAAGTAAGAAGCCAGGAATCATTTTCATTTTCCTGTGGAGAGCGATGACTTAGGAGATCAGTGACTTTATCTCAGCTACAATAAAGGTCTTTCCAAATGTCAGAAACTGAACCCTCAGTGATGTGTCTCTTAGTCTAACCCTCTCTATTAGGCTGCACTTATTTTCTGACCAACTACTTTTCCTATAAATACATACTTTTAATTATAGCATAAATATACAATTGCTGTCAGATTCATACACCAGAATTTTAATTAATAAAAACCATACTTACATATAGATATCTATTCTACGAAATACCTATTAAATCAAACCAATGCATTAGACTTACTTTCATTAATTCTTTTGTATCTTCTTCCACCTTGCTGAAAAAGTCTTAGAATTATCATAAAACCATGTTTATAGGAAACAATAACTGAGGTGCCTAAGCTTACCAAACTTCTTGCTTTCTTTAGTTGTGCCAGTCATCTTGATCTTTGCAACTTCAAAGAAATCTTTAATTTCTCTCTCATACAGTCGTGATAAATAATCCATGTAATTCTAAAAATAAAAGTCACATGTTCTTCTTATTAATAAGCTAAATATTACAATTTCCATGTTTTAATCCCCCCCATATCCTGTGTCTGTTTTAAATTTTTGTGGTTGATCTACTTCACAAGACAGAAAAAGCACACTATTTCTAGTGAACAAGCATCATAACATTAACAATTCATAAAAACATGAAGTTGAATATAATCATTTTCATTTTTATGAAAAAAAATTCAGATATTTTAAATATAATTGCAATCATACTGTGTTGGATATCTGAGTCAGAGCAATCATATTTCTCTAGCTTACACTTTAATGGCTACACAACATTATTACGTTTTGCTAATGTACCACAATCTAGTAAACCAATCTCTATAATACAGGCCAATTAAGCAGTTTAATGTTTTGCTATGATAGACAATCTTACGATTAAGTTTTTCATGTCTAATAAATTGTTTCCTTGGAATAATTTCCTAAGGGTGGAATTATAGGGTCAAAGAGTATAGGAATCTTAATAACTCTTCCTCCATACTATCATAGTGCTTTAAATCAATAGATGGCATCAATAGTAGTGAAGAACATTTAGTTTCAATGTACCCTGTTCAGCTTAAGGTATTACTCCCAAACAGGTTATTTTCAGTAAGAATTTAATTCGTACTTTTTCTAGTTTTTGTAAAGAGTTTATTTTTAAAAACAAATTTGAAATTTTCTAGTTTAAATGAAATCATCTATTATTTAGCATATAATCCATTTCTTTTTGCTTATCATTATATAAAAGTATTTTAAACCCTCAGGAAAGATTCAACAGTGGGAGACTATTTTTCCAAATCCCAAGTTAAATGTTGTGCACAGAATATGACTAAATTTAAATAAATCCAAAGAAAAAGCCCGTAATTAGTCTTTTAAATTTATCATGAATCTAAGCTTTAAATTTCAAATTAATATGTTCAGTTTCAGACATGATTACCTTGTTTAAGATCAGGCACTCCTTTCAAAAGGCCTATTATGCAAATATTTGTATTCTGACTGAGAGTTCATCACTAATATTCTTAGGTATTTTATAGACAGATTATAAAATAGCATTTGGAGCAAATATAATACAGATATGCTTTTCAAATTATAGGTCATATACAATTTCCCAAACAGTGTCTGCAAAAAAAGTTAATCAAAAGGGCAATTCTTTCTATGATCTTTGCATGATTTGAAAAGCAAATGTAAATAAAAATATATCCTAAAATTAATTGCTATTTCATTGGGCTGTCTTTTTTCAATGACTCAATTTTTTAACTTTAAATTCTTATAAAAATATTGATCACTATAAATCAGTAAATGACTGATAAATGGGAAATTAGCTTAATGCAATTTGTAAAATCCTCATCAGTGGTTTTTACTCAAATCACTCAACACACAGATTGTATTTTGATACCCTAATTGTTTAAAGTATATATTACTACCCAAACAATTTAACAATTTCAAGAGAGTAATTTCAAATTACTTTGGTATCTAGCAGATAGTGATTTGGGCAAATTATTGACAATCACCCCCTTTACCAGTGGGATTCAAATGACTGGATACCTTTTCCTCAGTATGCAGTAGAACTCAGTGTTGGGAAAGGTCACAGGCAGGTCGGACCATTCATTCATTTACTAAATTCTAATATATATCTTACTGTGCAGAAGTATTCCTCTTAGCACCTTGTATGCAGCACCTAACTTAAAATTTAACCACCCTAAGTTTAAACACTGTAACCTTAGTCTTTTCCACTTTATTTTGTATGGACTATAGTCTTTTTTTTTTTAAATATATATGGTTGATTATTGTGTAGAAGAACTGGCATGTAGGCCAGAGGTACAGGGGGTGAGAGGATTCATCAGAGACAGAATGGGGAGCAGAAAAGGCAGATTTACTGAAATACACTGCTAAGGGGAGCAGCAGGAGAGAGAAGAGAGATCTGCTGCACCAAATGTGGGTTAGCTCCCTCGCTGGGGATCGAACTCAGGCCTAGCAGTGATAGCTCTGAGACTTAACCCCTAGGCCACCAGGGAGGCCTTGGACTGTAGAGTCTTACACCAAGAGCTCCATGTTTTACCTTTTCTATATACCACAGAGCAAATTCCATAGATGCAGAACTGTGGTTGAGAGATGCCTAAGAAATCTTCAAGGCTAACTGTCATCCACAGGATAGTAGGAGAGGAAAGTTCACGTCCTACCCAAGCAAGGATGAACCTCCTCTATCACCAGTTCCTCTACACACACAACATAGAACTATGGAGAAGTGTCGTAGTCCCGGGAGGCAAGAATCTGAGCAATACTGCTCATTACATGATCAAGGCACCCCTATTTTCCACTGGCTCTAATTACATATACCAAAAATCAGAACTTTACATAGATTCAACCATAAGTAGAATGGGGCAATGGTTAGTGATAACTTTGGCTAAATACTTTGAAACAGGCTTTTCCTGTTTCCTGCCAAAAAGTGTGATTTCTGACTAAAGCCAGCTTTTTAAATCTCTCCTTAGGTACAGACCCTCCCCATTTTATTGCAGAATCTTTATGGATCTAAAGCATTGGTCTTGCCTCACACTTTGCATTCTTTCCTTGAATGACTTCTGCTCATGAAACAGGGAATACTGTATGGTAAGAGATATATTATTTCCAGTTTGGAGGTAGTTTTTATTGTTGAAAGTGTCTCTGCTGAAAACAACCCACCCCTCACCCCGAGAAGCGTGATCTGCATATACCCAGCCAAGCACAAATAAGCTAGCTGGATTTAACTGTTTTTTCTTACTACAGAAACACTGGTTTGTCTGTTTCCTTTTCTCATATCTTTCTTCCTTATTCTTTTTAAATAAAATTGCTGTTTTTGATAATACTTCTGCAACCAAATTAAATTATGAGTTAAAATACATAGTCTGTCAAAAGTTCAAACCACAAGATCAAGTAACATTCCTGGGAAAAAGTCAATTTCATTAAAAAAAAAAAAAGCTCATTAATACTGTCAATCAGAAGTGTACTGTGAGCAGAGATGATTCCATAAATCATCACTAAGTTGGCTATAATCTTGCTTCTTTACTTTAAATTACATTCATGAATACTGCATTATATATAAAGATAGGCAATAATACTCACTGAGAACACAATTAGGCAAAAAGCTTATTGATTACTTATTTGAATATTCACTAGGGGACAAAGCACATGTTGGCACAAAATTCTTAAGGAGATATAATAATGTTTAATTATTCAAAATAATAATCCTCCTGAAACTTCAAAAGGCAAACAATTCCAGTAATGTAAATATTTTTCCTTAAGATATCTCCAAATCAGAATTCTGTTGAATGAAAACAAAAGAAAATATAACACAACAGCAGAGTTGCATAACACTTAAAGTAATTCTGAGGAACAAAAATAATCTTATCTAAAATAGCTAGCCAGATAAGATGTAATTTAAACACCTCAGGATATTTACATTCTTTTTGGAGAGCATTTTTTAATTTATAATTTTAAAATATCATTTATTTACCAAGGTTTATGTCCCCTTTCTTGTAACATCAGTTTAGAAGTAGAGGGAGCCAGATTTTACCTTAAATGGAAAATGCACTTTAGAGAGAGAATACTTGAAGACTGACACATAATGTCATATTGCCAAATAAGCTGATCTGATACATTGATAGGAATATATGCAATCTGCCCTTTTCCTACTATCATAATCCATAAATTTCTACCTAACCCTCTGCTTTCTCATGAAACATAAACCTATCATACTGGGTAAGAGTTGAAATAATTAGCACTCTCAAAAAAAGGAACATTTTCTGAATAAAACTAAGTAAAAATTAAGAAAAAAAATCCAATAAATAAAATGACTTTACTATTTAAATTCTCAGGAAATTTTGGTTATAAACACAAGAGTGGGGAAGAAGCCTTTTTTACATTAATATTCCAGTATTCTCACTCCATAGAGACAAATCACATCACTCTAATTCATCATTTAAGGTCATATGTTCCAAATAATTAAATTATTACTAAGTATTAAAATTGCTTATGGGCCTCCCTGGTGGCGCAGCCATTAAGTGCTGCGCCATGGAGCTGTTGGCAGTGGCAACACGAGTTCGAATCCCGGCTGGGGAGATTACCACATGGCGAGGCAGACCTGTCCTGGGGAGGCAGACCTCTCCTGCCTCGCCTGCTGCTCCCCTCAGCAGTGTATGTCCATTGATCAGCATTTTCTGCTCCCCAATCTGTCTCTGGTGAACCCTCTCGCTGCCCCACACCTCTGGACTGTACCCCAGCTTTATGCATAATTAACAATAAATCTTTAAAAAAAGTGAAATAGCTTATGCATTACTTGGATTTTATATTTGAAAATTCCAAATTCATAAAAACTTATAAAAGATTTTAAATGTTTCTCAGAGGGTTTCAGAATTTTAAATACACTGATCTTATATGTAAAATATATATATATACATTTATATGTATATAACCATTTATAAGTTTGAGTTAAGTAGCAACTCTTTAGCTCCATAAGTGACATAGTGAATTCCAATACTGCAGGTCACAGAATAAATGCCAGAAAAGTACTGTACTCATGGTTTCTGCTATAATGACCATTTATTAAATCTAAGTCAGATCATGTCATTCTACTGTTCAAAGTCCACCAACACCCTCTGTTCCCTACCTCTCTCACAGTGAAAACCAAATTCTTAGAGTGGTGCACAGTCATTTCCAGATCTGCCCTGATCTCTCCCCCCTGCCCTTCTAAGGCTGACCCCAAGACAGCTGTGCTCCAGTACAGCAGTGTCGCTGTTCCTCAAGCACTCCAGGCACGCTCTTGCCTCAGGGCACAGCACTGTGCCTACAACTCCCTACTAGTACTACTGCTCACCCCTGCTTATTTTTACAATCTGCTCAAATACTACCTTCATATGATGCCTTTGCTGACCATCCTATTTGAACCCCAAGTTCAGCCTGATTTTTCTCCAGAGCTTTCAGCAGCATCTTCTAACATACTATATAATTGACTTTTTGGTTAGTCTTTCTCCACTAGAATATGCATTGAGAAGTCACAGTATTTGCCTTTTTCCTGCAGTGCCGTAACTCCAGTACTTACATAGTATTAGCATTTAACAGGTGCTCAACGTTTTGTTCAACAGATGAATGAATGAATGACCCTTCTCTTCCCCAGCTGCTGATATTTAGTCAGTGATATACACTACGGCTCGACACATTTCCAACCCTAGCAAGTCTGGCATCATCCAGTCCCCTCTGTCTTTGGAGTCTCTCTTTTTGCTTATATTCTCTCTCTATTCCTACTACTATCTTCCTGGCTCAAGATTTTATTTCATTGAATTATTACATGAATTAATCTCTCCCATCTAGTCTTTTCCCATGTGTGAGGTCTTATGGCTTATCTTTTCCAACATAAATTTCTCACTGTTCCAGAATATGATATTTCTGCTTTAGTCAGGCCTGCCTCCTCATTGTCCTGGGAAAAAGGCTTATTTTCCCACCATTGTCTGCAAATCTTGCTCTGCATCCCTTTCTCTTATTTCTGGTTCACCTAATTTCACTCATTATTTAAAACTCAATTTAAGTCCAATATCTACCATGAAGGTTTCCCCTCCATGGCTTCAAAGTATAGTTTCCCTTCTTCAAATTGCTATATCCTTAAATTCATTTCAATTTTAATTTTTTCAAGTTGACATGCAATTGGCATTTTTGCTGTTTTATGTAAATGGTTCCCTCCATTCAGGCTTAAAGCTCCTTAGAATTGGAGGCTTGTTTGTTAGGGCCCATGTACCCGGAGTAGCGGAATGCTTGCTTAATAAAGAGGCACTGCACTTGCTTAACCAAACAGATAATACATTCTTAGATGGCAAATGCCTCACTCACACACCTTTATACTACCTCCCTAGTTTCTATATTGCACATAAAGAAATTCAGAAAATAATCACAGTATTTAGCTAAATTGAATGATGCTTTAAGCTATAGCATGGCCTAATATTTATTAAACCAAAGTTCAAAATTTAGCTCCTCTTTATTCAAGTAAGTAAAATAAATTCTACCTGGTCAATAAGCACTCAAAAATTCAATTTACTTCCTGCTTTACTAAGAATATACTACAAATATCAAATATCACTTGGGGAATGGAATACATAACTTCTTGATTATTAAAGATTCTGCTCTACAGTCAGTAATTAATGTCAAGTCCATACCTTTGTTAGTCCCTCATATTTTCCATAGTCTGTACTCTTTAGCCACTCCATTAGCTTGGCATACCGGAGCAAGTCTCTATGAAATGGATGATGATTGGGTAAAGTGAGTTCAATTGAGTGCTGAGCAAGAGTTGAACTCTGATCATGACCCTAGAATGAGTAAATAGGTAAATAAATATCACTGACAATACAAACAAACTATTGTAAGTGAAAATTCTAAACAACAATTAAATGTGGCTAAGCAACACTGTCTGAACATAGAGAAATAAAAAACATATACTTATCTTTTATCATCTTGTGTATATCAAATGAACACAATCACCATAAGATAGTCATAATCACAACAGAAAGGCACTCTGATAAGTCAATTATTCATTTCATCTTCTAAAGGACTTAAGATTGAATGTTTTTAATCAAACTTATCCCTCCCATACTATATCATTTTATGATTTACTAAGAATAATAATCTACTAAAATAAACTATGATACAAACTCTATTAAGACACCACCAAACAGGGAAGTCATTTCAAACATATTGGCTATACTTAACTATTTCCAATGAAGTTTATAAAATAACAGACAAAAATATGTAGAATAAAAGAATTTTAGAAGTAGGAAGATCTACAGGATGACTATATCCTGGGCTTTCCAGGATACCTTAGATGATTTATTCTGATTTTTCTTTTGGAAAATATACACCCCATAGATCGTCTGATCCAATAACTATTCTCTAGTTATTGAAGAAGAACTAGTTATTTTCTAATTATAGAAGAAGAAATTGAAACTTAAAGGGATAAGTGATTTGTTCAGGTCACACCGGAGGGAAGCTATAATTGTGGTAGGCTCACTTCTGTTTTCTTCAAAAAAACACGTCAAACAAAATCAATGTAACCAGACTCAAGTATGGCAACTGCCGATTGGTAATTAGTATCCAAAAAAAAAAAAAAACAAAAAACTTCCTAGCTGTCTTTTCAAACAATCTGCTCTTTTCCTTGCGACTTAGTCAACATTTGTCATAGGACCTAAAGCTAGTGTTTAAGAGATACGAGTTGAAAGATCAAAGCAGTAGACGCCCCTTGAAAATATAAGTTCTTAAGATTAAGGGAAAAATAAAAAAGAAAAAAGAGATTTATTTATAAGTCATTCTGGTTAGATCTGATTTGTCTAGATAGCCAGAAGCTATCTGTTAGCATTTGTGAAAACTGTTAAAATGATAGACCTGGAGTTTTGGGTTGGTTAATTCATTTCTTGGCAAAGCTACCAAAAGTTAACTAAATGTGCATTATACTAGTTGGAATATATTACCTTATAAACATTCTGAATTTAAATTTAAATTAAATTCTTTTAACTTAAAAGTTTTTTCTTCAATCTAATATGTTTTACTATATACACAAAATAAGAACTAGTGGTTACATATTTTTTTATAAACAAGTTCTTTTGAAGACAAAGAATACAAAAAGAAAAATTCCTGGCCTAGAGAAATGAGGAATTCTCTAGCAGTGGAGAAGTATCTCTAGAGTGAGAAAGATGGAAGTATAAGACACACCAAGTAATAAAACTATCATTTTCTAAGTCTCTTTCTTCGTTAACATTTTCCAATCAATCTGTTGGGGAATTTTCTTCTTGTAAGCTATATACCCAATTTAAAATGAAAATAAGAAAGAGGGGGTGGCCTCCCTGGTGGTGCAGCGGTTAAGCGCTGCACTGTGGAGCTGTGCAAGTTCAAGGCCCACCCGGGGAGAATCCCACATGGCGTGGCAGACCTCTCCTGCCTCGCCCGCTGCTCCCCTCAGCAGTGTATTTCCGTCGATCTGCCTGTTCTGCTCCCCGCTCTGTCTCTGGTGAATCCTCTCGCTGCCCCATGCCTCTGGCCTGTACCCCAGCTTATATGCATAAATAAATAAATCTTTAAATAAAAAAAATATATATTAAAAAAAAAGAAAAGAAGAAAAACAAGGACCTATTAAGCAGAAATTACATATGAAACAGTGTTGAACATTGGGAAATCAAACCAAAGATAACAGAAAAGTATAGGAAACTAGATTAACTCAAAATAACAAGAACCAGAAGGTAGAGACAACAGAACTAAGTATTCAGACATATAAGATCTATTATGTATAAAGGTCCAAAATCCCTTTCTACAATTCTAAAATACAAAAAGCTCTGAAAATTCAGTTTAAGATTAATGCCAAAAGTATTTTGATGGCAAAAGTTGGCATTAACTGACATGAGGCTATTTATAGTGTTTATAGTGTTGACTATTAACATTTTTTACTGTAGAGACATCACGTGTGTGGTTAGCACCGCTCTAGACCCTGCTGGGATGGTTATATAACACACAGTATCTGTACTACAGTACTTTTCTAAAATGAAAATGTCTAAAAACAAAGCTGACTCTGAGAGTTTTAGATAAGAGAATTTGGACCTATGCGAGTGTTCTTTTTTGGATAGCTGATTGAATATAAAATGATCATATTTTCCAAAGAATCGAGCACTGAAACTTATACTACTGAAAAATGGAACTATTCTGTATATCTGAAATGCCTAGGTACCTATACCTTTTCTGTAAAGACTGTAAGCAATAAATATGAATAAAATTAATACTAAATAAAACATACAGGAATTACCACTGAGCTATGAACTTTATCTCAAATTATGGTTACAAAAAGTCAAAACATTACATTAAAGAAATTTTTTAATTGCTACATCAGAAGGATGACTTAGATTGCATTAAATCAGAGGTATTAGATATTAACCACAGATAGATACAGTTTAGTTGTTCTCATGTTGCCAAATTGTGTCATAGTTACAATGATTAAGAGGAAAGAATATTTGAGACTTATTATAGCTTATAAATGTTTTTTAAATATTCTATCATTATTAACATCAATATTAGATATCTTTTCATTATTCAACAGAATCTTACTAATTTTCCTCAGTGATTCAAGACTCAAAAGTTACTGTATGTTTTTCTACAATGGACTGTTTACTCAGGACCATGACATATTGAGTTACTTAATTTGGTATCAGGAACGCTCTTCAGTTAAAAGCTTTTCTCCTGAAAAATGTTGTAATTACTCATTAACATTTGTAGATACAGTGTACAAAGCTCTTTCAAATATTTTACTACCGAAAGCTTTTTTCTGCAAACAGCATTTAAGATCACCATCACCTGAAAAATTAACTTGTAAGATGGAAAAGATTATTACCTTCAAATGATTAGTATTAAGATAGATTAAATGCATTAAATATCAGTAAAAAGGATTTAATTTTAGAGAAAAATGCTTCTGAAATAATTACAGAAAACAGGAATATCAAATAAATTGTTTAATTCAATCAACAATATAGATAACTATCACATCTAGAGCTTTAATGTGCAAAGAATGTTATTCTTTATGTACTTTTACCATAGCTAAACACAATTCAAAATGCTGAACATGTAATAACACATTAATTTGCATAATAACCCTATTTTATTAGTCCTAGTATTTAAATAAGGCAACTAAGGTAGCATAAAGAGATTCATTAACTCGCCGAAGCTCATCAGGTAGGGAGGTAGCAAAGTCAGAATTTCAAATCCAGGAAGACTGGCTCCAGTGTATATATACCCTTACTTACTGAGCTATACTCACTTTCTAACAAAATCATGCATTGATGTCAAACGTTGAATACATTTTCAAGCTTTGAAATCTCTTTCTATATTATGTTTATTTTTTCTTTCTTAAAGAAAATGTCAGCAAATATTATAGAAACTGATGTTAAATAACCACACTTCTTTCTAAACTTTTAACAACAGATTACCAATCTATGTTTAGAAAATTGTGAAATGTGCTTAAGGAAACAATTTTTGTGAAATGAACTGAATGTTGGTGGTCTGTTACACAGGTTTTATTTTACTATGATGTTTCTATAAATATATGTTGAAAAAATTTCTAAACTTATGCATATAGCAAAAAAAAACCTGCCACTTTAGTTTTTTTCCTGGTTACATATTTAGGTTAGGGCATAATCAGTCTCACTATGTTGCTAAAGGAAAGTACAAAGCCATGGGGTCTCTGTAGAACAAAAGGTGTAGAGAAGTGTAAAGAGTACAAGCCAGTAATCCTTTTAAGACAAATCTTTGGAAAACAAGCAGAATTTTTAAAAAGACATATTCTTTATGCAAATATACCCTCAAATTTACTAGCCTTAATTTGAAAGCCTACTTTCAGTATCAGTCTCCTAATTAGTGTAACTGACCTCATGATTCTCAGATGAGCATCTTTCTAGACATCTGAATCCTAATAAATGCAAAAATTATGGGTAAAAATATTCTTTCAATGGAAGTTGAGTGTGTAAGAAGATCTAAAAAAGCCCAAACAATCTAGCTAATTATTCTCACATTATAATACAGGAAGAAGGGAATATTAAATTAAAAAATGCATTTTAAGTTTTATTAAAATCTAGCTATGTAGAAGTATTAATAAGAGAGCCACATCACAGATAGTACACTGTGGATCACGGATTTCATGTGCAAAGATGTTTTTATTGACCACAATAGTAAGAGAAAAAGGAAATGATGGGACTGAGTTTCTCATAAGGGCAAATGAGTTTTAAAACTCTGAAATGATGTTCTCCCCTTTCTTTTAGTGCCAAAATATTACTTTAAAAATGAAAAGACAGTGAAAGGCAAAGTCAAGTATTTATTTCTTAAAGTTTTAACTTGGCAAATAAAAATTGGTGACTTGGTTAGCCTCCTAATTTTCTTTTAATTTTACTGATGTGTGAATTTTAAAAAGACTGGGAATGAATGCTTTTTAATTACTGTTATGCTGTGATCAATAGACTATTTCCACTGAATTCTTCTTTATGGTAGTTTTGTCATCACAACTATGCATCTGCTATAAACTGCTTTTCACAGACTGTCCAAGTCCTGTCTTAGTTACAATGCCATATGACTATTTAAATTCTAGGAAACTCACTTTTGAATAAATCTCTCTTGCACTTATACATATGAGTATAATGTATGTGTACTACACAATTAGCAATTTAATATATTTATATTGCTGTAGAGCTCTTAAATACATTAGCTTTAATGCCTCCTTACTGGAATCTTCAGGGTAGAAGCCATTTCTTATTCTTGTGTCTTTTTTTTTTCTTTCTTATTCTTACATAAGTACAACAGTGAGTATAAAAAAGGCTAAATGAAATTTAGAGACTGACAAAGAGATAACAATAAGCAAATTTTTTTTTTCAGTTAGTTTGTCCCATAATCAGGAAAAGAAATAGCCATGATTCCCAACACTTTTCTAATGAATTCAGCACAGAGAAAATGTCTTTTCTATGCTTGGGAAAACCTCCCCCACCTTGTTCAGCGCATCTCAAGTTGTTGCAACACTGGTTTTAACATGCATCACTCACATGTAAGAATATATATTAGATTTGCAGAACTGGGAAGCATTCATTTTTAACAAAATCATTAGTGCACAAGGCAAAGAAGCAAAATCATGAATTGCAATTTACAACAAATACCTATGGGTGCAGAACAGACTAGGAGTATTTTCCTATCACCTGCAAGTGTGGATAATGTCACTGTCAGTGTTATTGTCAGCATAAATGTTAAAGACATCAGTGTCATTTTTATAATCTAAGGAATTATGTAGAAGTAGTATTATTGAAATAATAATAGAACAAAAATGTCATATTTCTCAGGGGTTTATTCTTTTCTTCATACTTCTAAGGTCAAGTAAAATGGTGAAAATCTTCCCTGACTGTCCCCCACAAGCTTATTTAGGAGGTCTCCATTATGCTCCCATTGTACTACTATCATAAAATTTATACTTCGAGTATTTTTCCTAGCCTGGGAATTACCCAAGGACAGGATCAGCCTCTCAGTAAATGTCTGTTATGCATCCCTACCACTTGGCAAATAGATATCTAAATAAATGTAGAAGTAAGTGAGAGTGAAAAAATGACAGGAAGAAAGGAGAGCAGAATGAGATTAAATGCCTTTTTGGCCCAAATAAGCTTTTTGGCATGGACAAAAAAAAAAAAAAAAAAAAAAAAAACTGCTACAAATATGGTTAACAGGTAGCTTAAATCAGCAAGCTATAATCTCTAGAGATTCTGCTGCTGTTAAGTTTAGCAAATATTACAGAAAAAAAAAAGGGGGAGAAGCTTGAGCCAAACTGATGTACTCACAGGCACGGAAAGAAAGTAGGACCTGTTATAGAGTTGAAGGAGGGCCTGAGTAAACTGATCAGAAATAAAATACAGTGAATACAACTGTTTCAGAATACTGCAAAATGAAAACAAAACAACAATCCAATGTTTCAGACAGCATTTCTTGATTAACAAGATTCCCCTCATATTTTTTGCCTAATAACTAATAAAATAAGAGATGAAAAACATGAGAAATCCAATCTATTTACTACACCAGATATATTAAAATGTCTTCATTTGAAATTCCTCTAAGGTGCTTTTAATTTTATTAATATTATTCTCACAACTTTAACTGTAACACCCCTTTCTAAATAAAAATGTGGGCAAGGATTATATAAGATTAAATCAACTGGAATTTACAATTGAGCTACTTCCTTTCTCATGTATATAAGTACACAAAGTAAATTAAACATCAGTAACACTGAATCAAGTCCTAGTTTTCTCCTAAAATTTTGAAAAGTGAAACAGGCCAAATTGTAAATACGTAATAAGTTTGGACTTATTTTTATAAATAAGAGTGTCTAAATGGCATATACAATAAATAAGCATAGCTATTTATCTGATTTCTAGAATCAGAATTTTAACTGAAAGGAACTAGACTACCTAAGGAGGCAGCTAAGGTCCAAAATCATCCATGTGTCATCATGCACATATTTAAAATATTAAAATCATATAAATGTGTGAAGGAATAAATACACTGGGATCTCAATCAAACAAATTTAATTTTTTTTCTGCGTGAGAATATAAACTTAAGGCAAATGAGCTTAAGAGTAAGAATATGTTGGTTTTAAAATAAGATAAATTACCTGTTGAACAAAAACGTTGTTGAGGTGACTGGCCAATCTCCGGGCAAAATGCTCTCGCAAATCACCGAAACGCTGCTGCTGCTGTTTGACTGCCAGAAGCATGTCATGACCTGAAATTAGGACATTTCTTGACTGACTTACCAGGTAAAAAAGATTTCCTTGCTGTTTAATACATTTATGATGGCATCCATACTTTGGTTTTGAAGAATCTAGTCTTGCTGGCTTATTCATTGGCTTCATAAAAGAAAGGTAAAAAGGAGGGAGAAAAGGAGTACACAGTATTCTTCTCCAAGTGTGGTCCTGCTTCATTCAGTACCATTTGGGAATTGTTGGAAATGTGGATTTGAGGGCCTCAGCCCAGACAGACTGAATCTGAGGAATAGGCCAGACCATCTATATTTTAACAAGCCCTCTAAGTGATTCTGATGCACGCTCAACTTTCGGATCCACTGGTCTAGCAAAACCTTATGCTTTTTTGTCTAACCAAAGCATCTACTTCTGTCCTAAGTATAATACTAAAGAAGAATCATGGTGTTTAACTAGTCATTGATGGTCAACACTCTGTGTGCTGGTGCCCTTTAAATTTACCAGCCCTTGGGGCCAGCCATTTTCTGTGCCACCGCACGAATGGTATAAGCATTCAATAAAACACACACAACTCCTGAACTACTGGATATTAAAAAAACTGTAATATCTCTCATAAAACACCTTACACTTTCACTAAAACAATGTGTAAAGCTTCTAGACTGAATACGATCAAAGAAATACATCCTAATAGTTCGAAATAAATCCACCGTGGTGTGAAAAACCAGAGACTAGATGAACACGTATTAATACATGAGCGGCCACCTAATACTGGTGACAAAAACACGTACTAATATGTGAGCGGACCACAAAGTGTTAATCAGGAGAAACTGAAATAAAAAAGTTTTAATGGCAAAAGAAATATGTCTGGAAATAAATAAAACTTGAGTAATTGATACTATAACCTTAAACCACTTGCTCCATATATTTCTCATAAAAAGTCTGATACCAAATTATAGGCTTAGTCAGAGATTCTATCATTCCCAATGAGCATACCTGGTCGAAGAGCTACATTCATGCACTGCAAAAGGGCATCGGCGGCATTGGTGCAGGCCTCAATGCCTCTGGAAGAAGCAAGATCTCCTTCCTGAAGTGCCTTTATATGACCTTTGGCCAAGTCCATGTGGTTCTGGAATATATGTAAATATAGCATTTGCACAGGCGGTTTTGGGAGACTTATAGGTAAGCTGGGATTCAATCCTGTAAGTAGGTCTTTGGAATTATTTTTTTTTGGGGGGGGCATTTATTTAAATCTTGGTTTCATGAGAAAATAAAATGTTTACAAATGGTTGCTATGTTACTGATAATTTATTATCAGACTTACTACAAGGAACTCGATCTCAGACAGGAGTTTTACATTATTAGTGTTGCTAAGATGAATTAGGTGGTTGCTTTCAGAGATCTGATCCATTTGTTCTTTGACACTTTGGAGCATTTCCTCATAACTGCTCAGTTTCGATTCAATTTGATCCACCTCCTTTAGTGCCTCATCCAGCAGCTTCATCAGGATGTTTACTTGCTTTTCAGAGGCCATGATTGACTGGATGTTGGCCTGTGAAGTAAAAAACAAAAGTATTACTTCATATTATTTAAACATGTTAAAGCATAAAGATGAAAGACTGCTAAATCTCTTTAACAGCAGAGTAACAAAGATTGATACACGCCGACACATCTATTTTATTAATTATGTTTATGTTCTGCTTTTTACATAGTATTTCAAGAAGATGTACTTTTGCCTCTATCATGGTTAGGGACCATGTACAAGCAGGGTGCTGCCCCACAAGGTATCATCAGGAGTTGTATAATCTAATTTCTATAAATTAAGGGTCAATTATGTCATTGCTAATATTTCTTCCGATTGTACTAGCTATAGAATTTTCTACACATCTTAAAAACATTATGTAAAACCCTAAATAAAAGCATAATCATCTATGTACTATCTTCTCAAGAAGGCAGCAGTGCCATACCAGTTTTTTAAGATTACATGGAACTAATTTCTAACTGTAGTATGATTTATATAACAGGATGTTGAAGAGCATATGGCCACAGGACAGCTGGTTCAAGCATCTTTTTTCTTTTCTCTTTCATTTACAAGTACATTTCCCCCAGGCAGTAAAAAATCACCAACGCTTTCTCACTGTTTTAAAAAGGATTCTCAAGTCCCTGAAATACGGAAGCTGACAAATCCAAAATTAAACTGCAAAGCAGTATGATGATTTGGAAATATATGCAATATGAATTAGAAAATATAAACCACTAACCTACATTAAGAAGGCAGGTAACCTGGTATGAGAAAAAACGGTATAAGGAGTTAAAAGATTATCATTGTACAACTGAGCTATAGTCTCACATGTTCTTTCATACATTACTCATAATAATTCCACTGTAAATGCCACCAAACTGTAAGAGTGAGCAGCAGGGTTCAGAACCATTGAATACTCTATTAAGTAGCAAAGCTGAGACTTGAAGCTGTTCAGGTTCATTTTCCATCTTCATATCTGGAAGTCTCTTCTAAGCTTTGCTTCCAGTGAATTTTGGAACTTGTAAACTTGGACTATTCATGTAATCACTGGGCCTGAGTTCAACTTCATAATTTCTCTGCCTTCCATGTATAAAATACTACAATTATGTAAGTCTTCAAAAATATTCTCTCAAGATTTTTCTTTAGTGCTTACCTTGTCTAGATAAAATGAAACAAAACTCCCAGTGTTCTTGTTTTAGATGTTTCTCACCTAAGTGGTACTACTTTTAGTTCTTTATTAACTGAAGATGACATTTATAGACCTAGAAACTGTCTATACTACAAGTTTAAAGGATCAATTCCAAAACATTTTAGCAGGGAAATTTCTCCTGGTTGTCCTGTTTTCACTACATTTATTCTGCTCTCTTTGGATAAGTGATTCACTTATTTCAGGCCAACCTGTCTTTTCCTAACTTGTGCCTATTTTTATAAACCACAAAAATGCTATTCTTTTACATTCTGAGGTATTTCAGAGGCTGGGAGAAACCAACCCCCAAGCTGGTTACTGACTGGCCACTTTTTTCTCCTGACTTCTTACCGAGAATTTTCCAAATTCAGAACCTCAGTCAACTGCCTACACTGACCTAAGAGGAATGGTTCTGTCTTTATTTTTTTTTAAAGATATATTTGTTTATTTATCTGCATAGAACTGGGGTATAGGCCAGAGATACGGGGGGTGAGATCACCAGAGACAGAATGGGGAGCAGAACAGATGGATCTACTGAAACACACTGCTGAGGGGAGCAGTGGGCAAGACAGGAGAGGTCTGCTGTGCCATGTGGGTTAGCTCCCTGGCAGGAGATCAAACTCAGGCTGTAGCAGAGGTGATAGCTTCAAAACACTGAGATTTAACCCCTTTGCCACAAGGGAGGCCCTGGTTCTGTCGTCAGAACAACAACAGTGAAAGACGGATGGCAATGCAGCAATAATTCCACTGTAAAGCCTTAAGTGCTGAGTCAGTCAATAAGAACAACACCAGTCTTCTGGATCCGCTGTGTATCATTCATTCACAGATTATCGGAGAGTCTTACCCCATCTAGCACCTGCAGTTCTCTGGACAACCTTTCAGCAAAGGCCTCGGCATTAGAGATTGCACATTCACAGCCTTCCATCATTATTTCAATATCCTGCTCTTCTCTTGCATTCAGTTCTTGGTATTCATCTACAGCTTCTTCGTCACCTCCAGTCACGCTTTGATTTTCTCCACTCGGAACAGATTCTTAAGAGTAAAAATTAAAGTAGTAATAAAGTAGGAGGAACTATAAACATGGTACTTATAAAGTAAGTTATAAGCACAGGTCAAATTTAGTGGCTGAAAAATAGGAAAGAATGGTTCACAATATATTAAAAATAAAACCCTTATTTTTATAATAAACTGCATATGTTAATATGTTTATTATAACAACTAAAAAGCATGCAGTCTAATTCGCTGACTAGTGTTAAAACAGGCATTAGTTACAACTTCCCCAAACATAAACTAAAATACAAACACAAAACCAAAAGGAACAAACCTAACATTTTTTCCTACCTGAGGTGATTATTGTTCTAACAAAACAGACTATAAATTCAAAACACATGAAAACAATTTGCTTTCTATTTGCTTTTTCTTCTATGTAAACTTTTTCTCTGTTATTTTTGTCCATCTTTGCTATTTTTTGAAAATAACTTAATTAAAATGAAAATGCATCTATAATTCACAACTTATTTTGGGCAGTGAAAAATATTAACTAAATTTTCTACTTTGCTTAAAAAATTTTCACATGCATTGATTAAAATTTCTACAGATCAGCTATTGAAGTTTTCTCAATAATTCTATATAGCAAGAGAAACAGCAACAAGGTTGGTTGAAATGAAAACAATTAAATGCTTCATAATGAAAGACCAAGAGGCCAAATCTGAGGTACTTTCTGGTAAAAGTTTTGATTCAATTCTTTGAGAGACTACATTTAGCACGTGGGGATTTTACTTAAGGCTTGATGTTTGGAGAGATAAAATAATAAATTTTAACCCCTAAGTAAATTTCAAAATAAAGTTACCGATTTTTATAAATTTAATGGAACATAAATCAAATCAGAAACACTGATGCTTTATTCATTATCTTGTATGAAAATGAATCTTTATATTCAGCATGACTTTACATGTTAACTTGTCCTAAAACAAAAAAACAGCTAAGTCAAAGTAACAAAGGATTTATTTTTAAGAATAATTCAAAAAGAAAAAAGGTACTTGGGCAGGTATAGATAATATCCCAGAGAACAAAAAAGAAGTGGCTAAAACCTTTGATGCTGGCAATTGCAGATTATAATGTATAATTATAAATTATTTCGAGAAGTATCACCTAGCTTATAGCCCCGTGAGTAAGTGCATTTTAATTCATTGTGGAAATGTTAAACTATTATGTGTGACAGCTATTAGCCTGTAGGGGGGCAAATAAACAAATATTTTAAGTTATCATAACTGCTTCTGAAGTATTTTCTTGCCCACAACACAGTTCTCTGTAAGTCAATAATCAATTAACTTTATTACTATATGGATTTTGTAGCCATAAACTTATCCCTGTACACAATTCATAAAATAATTCATATAATGATGCAACAGTACATAACAATGGCAAGTAATAAAAGTATATGGAATAGAGTAAGAAGAAAAGGTGTTACGCACCTTCAGTAACTTTAGGCAGTTCTGGAGAGTAAAAAGGTATGAAAAAAGCAGAGGAAAGTAAGCAAAGAATATTAACTGGGTAGAAAAGTATACAGGCTTATAATTTTAAAACTACCCATATTTCATTTCAGCTTCATGCTAAATTAAGGTCTAAAAGACAATGTCAAAATCAAGTACAAAGTGGAAAGATCCAAAGAGGTTAAATTTCCAACGTTCATTTTTTAAATTCATTTTCCTGACAGTTACTAAAATACAGTTATCCTTCTGTTTTCTTTTAGTCTTTCAATAAACAGTACTGACTAGCATTTGGAGGAGAAAACTGGGAAAAAGATGACTTCCTTGAGATTATTTTTAGGTGAGTTGTGACTCATGCATTTAATCTAGACATTTTCACACAAGGCCCCAAACCTTTACCCAGACATTCCTTCACAATGTATTAGTTATGACACACTGTTAGAAAGAACAAGATTGAGGTGATTTAAAAAAAAAAAACAACACAAAATATCAGTTCAAGCTGGCTTTTAAGAATTCAAATCAGAGACTTTTTAAACGTTAGGTTGCAAGAATAAAAATGAAAAGCCAAACAAAAATTTCACTCTATTTCAGTTGCTAACAAAGTTTCCTTCTAAAAACCTTATTGTATTGGGATATCCCAATTATTAGAATGAACTTTCAATTGTCACCAATGAAAAACACTGAAGTTGTTACTGCTAGCATTCACCACCAGCAGCCTCACTTGGATCTCTTAAAAGACGGTGGTGATTTCTCATTTGTTTTCTAACATCACCCAAAGCTTAGAGATATTTTATTATTTTTTAAATAGATGTTAACAGCCATAATTTCAAAGTGCATTAAAAAAAGTTTGTAGATGTAAATTAAGCTATTTTCTGAACACTAAGCAACAGTTACTGACTTACAGAAAGTGATCTTTGATCACGTTGTTTATAAAAATGTCTACAATTCTGCTTTAGATCCATCCTCAACAATTATTTTATTTTTCTCAAAAACAGCAATAATCCCTTTGTTTTGGCACTACTTCTTAATGAAGTAAACACAGTAAGAGTGATGTATTTTCCCATATTGTAGGCTTGATGAAATACACTAGCTTAAAATATATCTTAGGCAATAAGAGCTGAAAATACAGTATTTGAAAAACTAAACAGCAATTTTGTAATCATTTACTCATCAAAGTACTCAACCTTGAGATAGTAAAAATATATAAGCCACTCAAAGCAAATTAAAGCACCAATCAAGGAATGAAAAATAACTATAAATTTATTAAAGGTCATTCCTTTAACACACTCAATTTTAGGGACAAACAATGCTGAGATGGCAACTGAGGGTTCCTACATGAAGCCGTTTCCCCTTAGTGGGGGAGCACAGGGACTGGCAGATGTGACTGGCCTCTGCCAGTTTCAAGCATAAAGCCTAAGTTCAGTAATGGGCTCACCAGTTAATAAATATTAGAAAAGGATACAAAGAGAAAAAGACCTATGGCCTAACAGAAAAGGAACAAGTAAAACAAAATAGAGAGGGCAGAGTCAATGACTAAGTAAATGAGAGCTTGAAGTTTCTGAAACTGTTATTTTCATAGGTCAAAATGGTTGAATACCAGCAATTCCAGCTACTTGGCAACATATTTTTAAATGTTAATACAGAACTTAGAACAAATCTAAGTTTTTCTCAATAACAAGGAACAGTAATTATTTCTCAAAATAATGAACTAAATTTTAACCCTGCTCACCTAAATACTGTTATTTTAACTGCTTTCTTTGAGACAAGGAATATAACACAAATAGCATCCACAGGGCATAATCATTTTCATACAATGTTTATGAAAGACTTTTAAAGGAATAAAACCTCAGCATACACTTTCAATAATTAACATTAACATTTTTATCCTATAACAAAATAGTTCATTACATTCACAATACAGATCAAAAATATCCTAATTAACTTCATGTTTAATATGATAATATAATAATAGCTGACTTTAAAGAGTACTTACTATATACCTAGCATTGTTATCATCTCATTCATAAATTAATTTAATCCTCACAACAGCTGTAAGGGGTAGATATTACTACATCTCTATTTCTGAGATAAGGAAAACTGAATACACAGAGTTACTCAAGGCCACATAGTTACTATGTGACATTCAGGATTTGAACTCAGGCATTCTGACTCCAGAGTTGTGTTCCTAACCTTTACACCTACACCTGGCATAAAATACAGATACAAAGATAATCATTTCAGTGTTGTTTAAAATAAGCAAAGATTAGAAAATTAAAAATGATGAATTACGGTATATCATACAATGGAAAACTATGGTACCATTAAAAACAAAGATGAAATAAGTATTTGGTAACATGGAAAATGTTCATGCTGCATTATGTGAACTATTAGGCAACAGAATGTAAATTTCTTTATTTAAAAATTTAAATATGCATAGATAATAGACTAGAAGATCTAACAAAATGTTAATACTAGTTACCTCGGAGAAGTAACTCTATGGGTGATTTTATTTACTTAATTTAACATACTGATTTTCCATAATGAACAAGCATCACTTCTGTAATAAGAAAAATGTATTTTAAATTCCTTTACAAAAATAATTCAGTGTTCTAATTACTTTGAATATCAAATTATAAGTTCACTTATAGAAACACTTGATTTTAGATATACATTTTTACATAACTTTACCTTCTAATAGCTGTGAGCTAACATTGACAAAATCAATTTTCTTCCGGAGATATCGCTGATTTAATTTCCAAATACACGAAATAAATGTATTCTTTTCAGCAGTGCTGCTGGCAACCCATTTATATATTTTTTCAAAATGTAAATCAAATTCGGGATTTTCCTGAAAAATATACAAAAGATATTGTGAAGAGATGTTGAAACTGTTATTGAAAAAAATCACTATTAAAGATTTGCTACTTGCAGAGATGATGTTCAAAGAATTCAATTTATGGTAAACACTTTAATTGCCTAGCAAAAGCAGCTAGATTAAAAAAAAAAAAAACACCACCCCACAGTATTTAGTAATTTCCTTTCTATGTCTCTTAATTCTACGAGAGGAAATATAGGATATCTATTTAACAGCTTTGTGTACCAGCTTCCTACTCTGTAAGATGACAATGGCCTTCAGCATTGAATGCGGACCTAATTTTCCTTTTTAAACTGCTTATGAGGGGTCCTCCCTGGGGGATAAAGGGGTGAAGTCTCAGCACTATGAAGCTATCTGCAGTCACTGTAGCACTAGTTCAATTCCCAGCCAGAGAGCTTCCCACACGACGCAGAAGACCTCTGCTGCCTTGCCGACTGCTCCCCTCAGCAGTGTACTTCAGTAGATTCGCCTATTCTGCTCCCCACTCTGTCTCTGCTGAATCCTCTCATCACCCCACACCTCTGGCCCACACCCCAGGCCTTGTATGCACAAATAAATAAATCTTTAAAAAATAAATTAAAAAGATAAATTGCCTATGAGTACATTTAATGATATACTATATTACTCATAACTGTAAATTGACAATAACTCTTTGATAAAGAGTATATCTTCTAACATATGAGAAAAAAATACAATCTATACTTCCTATTCTTTCCAAGAACAAATGATGTGAAGGCAGGAACTGCTCCTGGTTTCAATTCTGAAAATTCAATTACAAAAAATTACAAAAGTAAAAATAATACTCAGTCCTTAAAAGTTTTTTCAAATGAAAAAGTTCAACTGATGTAAAAGAACCGCACTATGCTCTCCACATGCTTCTTAAGTGGCATCATAGCAATAATTTCATGCCAGACGAGTAATTCTCTCTTGAATAGAAAAACTTGATTATTACATAGAGGGTAAAAACATATTAATGGATACTTTAATTCACGTCTGAGGAACTGTAAAATATGATCAAAATTTTTTAATAATTTATTTACTTTTAACTTAGGTAGCACTGGGGTATCCCCATCAGGTATTACCATCATAGTGAATCCACCACCAACTCAGCCTTATTCCACCTCCACAGGCAACTATGCTCACATCCCTCCCTGTTCTTTCCCCTTCCCCAACCTCTCTCCTTTGTGTGTCAGACCTATAGACAGTTATCAAAAGTTAGTTTTTCAGCTTATCTTTATCTGACTATTCATATAGTTACTTTATATTCCACATATTAGTGATACCATCCAGTAATTTATCTTTCTGACTTATTTTGCTTAATGTATCCTTTCAAACACCATCCATGTTGCCACAAATGGCATGAGTTTATCTTTTTTGAGGATCGAGTGTTCTTAACGTGAATAATACAAATATTATGTTATTATATGTAATATACATTCTACACACATATATACAATATAATATATAACATATATTATAAATAATAGGAGACTAATAACATATTGGATTAAAGGGTTATTTGGGGCAACAAAATGTACTGATAAATATAGACCTTAAAAGAAAGAGTTGTTATGTCAGACTATTACTCTGAAGGGCAGGGGTAATTTAGGGATCAGGACTTGACTGACCTGTAATACAGTATAGTATTACAGTAGCCTGGAACTACCAATTAGTTTAATTTATACTCAATTGGCAGAACTGATGTGTCAAAAAATGAAAAAGACTCATTTACAATGAAAAGGTAATTGCATTATTGCTTATAAAAAATCTAAGACTATTGACAACTAATAAGAATCTTGATGGGAAATAATCTCTTCCCTGGGAATATTTCCCATAATGCCATAAAGGAAGTTGAGTGCTCCAGTGGCAACACTCACAAAAATCAATGAGTGATACTAAATGGCTAATGTCAGATTACTTATAAACAGTTTGTTTTATATCCATATATAGTGTACTCACTCGAAGGTGCCCACATAAAATGAAAAACAAAACCAAAAATCCAACAAAATAAAGCCCACTAAGCAAGTCAGCAACAAGGCAAAGTCAGCAGTGAGAAATCATTCAAATAAGCACTCAATAATTGCTAGTGAATGCAAGTCAATGGCGTTATGAACTACAAAACTATTGAAGGGGAAAAAGCCTTTTAATAAAGATGCATTTCTAAAAAGTCCTTAAAGTACTTTCTCTTAAACACATACCTACCAAAAAGATCTCTGCTCTTGAGGAACAGAAATTATTAATTAAATGCTTAAAAAAAAATTCTATTTTCTTTCCAAATAACACACACATTCAAAGCACCTGTCAAATCCTGTTCCACTTCCCAGATTTCCTTAGGGATAAGGTGAAAATCCAGTTTGTCTAAAATACTGAAAGACATCTCTACATCTGGAAGAAATCTGAATTCTACAGATAAACAGGATTCTCAAAAAGTTTTTTTTCTTTCATTTAAAAAATAACATCTGACTTAACTACCTGTCATTTTTCTCTAGCTTTTAGCTCCTTCAGAGGTTTGCACCAGGCTAAGGGTAAAGACAGACTCTCATTTTACTAGACTGTTCTACAAAGTGTATCTATCACTACATGAATGTAAGTCTTGCTATTAGTCCCACCCATAGTACAAGTGAGAGTATGTAGAATATTTTCTAGAACTCTCTATGTATTTTGGGCTGCAGAGGAAGATGAAGTACAGGGTTAAGAGGAGGAGAAAGAGTAGACACCTAATTAAACCAGAGAAGTGCTAATTGAGACCTCTGAAAACAGGGTATTACTGTGAAAAGCCTTAAAGCATCAGGAGTAAAGGTAGTTCTTTAACATGATTATCATATCCAACTTTTTTGTGGTTTGAGTATAGGTTAAGTGAAAGGTGTGAGATTTACATTCCTATCTCTTATCATTTATGTTTCTTAAATTAAGGTGGGTAACTTACTATCACTTCCTTTATGTCAGCCATCAAACTATGGCCTCAAAAGGACAGCCTGGCTGGCTCAGCTGGTGATTCTACATTAATCTGTGAGAACTAAGGAAGCCTCACTTCGGTTATAGTAAACAAGATTTTCAACTAGGCTTTACTAAAACAAAGATTTAAAAAAAAAAAAACACATACCACACCATTTTAAAATTCATACTAAATTTATGGATTTTATACACATATATATAGAATCCAGGTTATTTTGCTCTAGTTTATGTAGCTTATGAACAAACATAATTGTAGCCCACAAGAAGCAAAACCAATAAATCAAATATATATACATATATACTAATTTTTAGTAGTCTGAGAGGAGAGAATGGGAAAATGAAAGTTTGAATAATACACCTTAGACTAATTCTTGGTTAGTTGGTGGACCAGTGGAAAACAACAAATTTAGATCATCTTAGAAGACATAATATTATGTTACAAATGAAAGACACATTGTGAGCACAGGTCAAATAACTATGAAAAACATACTTTAATAGCATCCTTAGCATCTACCACAGCAAGATCTCGAAGGGCCCATGCAATCTGCCTTTTGTAGAAATCTCCTTTATCAGATTTTTTTACTTTAACCACCTTCACCTGCACAGGGCGTTCAGTAGTCACTGTGGAGTAAAACATACACTTTCATTAGAACTATTATTCACTCATTCTTCATTCTTTCACTAATTGCAAATACAGCTGTCAGGTGGCTTTATGTGATACCAAAACAAGAACTGTATTTTATAACACATACTATAACTGAGCAACGTACAGAATACTAATGGGAGCATCTAAATCATACTAGAGGGTCATAGGCAGATGCCTTGAAAAGTAAAAAGTTTCAGGCCAGCTTTAAAGGAACAGTAAGATAACGAGATATCTAAAGGATGAATGACAAATGCATAGCCAGAGGAGTTTGAAAGCATGTAACATCACACCAGAGAAAAGTAGTAAGTAGTTCACAACAGGTTATACGAGTAATACAGTGTATGGAAATGAAATTACTAAAAAAGATGGAAGGTCAGATTATAAATGGTCTTTATGTTACATTGTGGAGATGACATGCCCTAATTTTTGGTTTCTAAAAAATTATTCTGGAAGAAGAATACAGGATGCGCTATAGTGAATGCCAATACCTTTGAAAACTTAGATAAAATGAGTGAATTTCTAAAAAAAAAAAGTAACTTACCAAAACTGTCTTAAGAATAGAAAATATGGAAAGTTCTATAAACATTAAAGAAACTGTTGTCACTAAGTAAAAAACTCCCCTCCCCAAAACTAGTCCAACGGTTTCATTGGTATCTTTTGCCAAGCTTTTCAAG
Source organism: Scalopus aquaticus (assembly GCA_004024925.1). Lineage (NCBI taxonomy): Eukaryota > Metazoa > Chordata > Mammalia > Eulipotyphla > Talpidae > Scalopus > Scalopus aquaticus. Next base: position 49,221 of record PVIJ01011106.1, read on the forward strand.
GAATGAAGAGTGCCAAACATACACAACTATTCCAGAGTACAAAAACAAGTGAACACTCCCAAATAATTTATAACTTTGTGTGAAAAACGATAGTGTGAAAAAGAAAATTACAGGACTATAAACTAAAGAACATGGATGAAAAATCTTAAAAACAAATACTATATTGACAAACTTAATGGAAGGATACATACAAAATACAATATTTCAATTCCTTAATTCCAAGATTTACATTTCTTTTCACACTTAAAAACCCCTAAAGTCAGGAGAAGTCTGAACAACTGATGCAATACCACAGCACATTGTTAGTGGTGCATAAAATAATACGTGCTGTAATTGATGGCATGAGGTACATCAGGATTGAGTTACGTTATTCCAGGCAGTTTGTATTTGACAAACCAAGTATAATTATTCAAGCTAACAAATTAAAGGAGAAAGGTATACGATAATCTTAATGATTTGAAAGAGTTAGATAAAATTTAGCATCCACTCTTGATAAAAAAGAAGGAAAAAAGTGCAAGATGGTAGGAATAGAAGGAAAACTTCCTTAGCACTGTAAAGGATAGCTACCAAAAAAACTAGAACAAGTATCATACCGAAGGTGAAGCCATTCCTGTGAGATCCAAAACTACTGAGGTCCTAACTAGCGGACTAAAGTAACAAAAATAAATAAAAAATATAAAAACTGTAAAGGAAGAAAATATCACTGTTTATAGTGCCTACAGGTAATTGTAAAAGGTTCAGCAAGACTAATAAAGAAATTGATATAAAAATCAACTATAATAAGTCTAGAGTCTAACAATAAATAATTGCAAAAGTATATTCATATTCATTAAAATTTAAATGTTCTGCTTTAAGAAAGAAAGTATCAAGAGAATTACAAGACAACCCACAGACAAGGACAAAATAGTTTCCAAAGACATATGTGATAAATATACCCAAAATATACAAAAAAACCAAAAACTCTTAAAACTCAACAATAAGGAAACAAGAAACTGAATTTAAAAAAAACAGCCAAAGGCCTTAATAGATACCTCACTAAAAGACATACAAATGGCAAATAAGCATATGAAAAAACACTCAATATCATGTGCTATCAGGGAAATGAAAAATAAAACAAAAACCTATTAGTATGGGGAAATTCCAGAATCCTGACACCCCAAACGCACCCCATTTCTGATGGGAATGCAAAATGGCACAGTCACTTTGGAAGACAGTTTGGCAGTTTCTTATAAAACTAAACATACTCTTATTACAAGATCCAGCAATTGTGCTCCTTAGTATTTATTTCTCCAAAAGAGTTGAAAATATGTACACACAAAGAACACAGTGTCCTCACAGGGAATGAAAGAATATCAACTAATAATTCTTTCTTACTAGATACCCACCTGTGGCGCACAAAAAACAGTTTTTTTTCTTTTTTCCTGCTTTGCAGACATTGACAATACTCAGCAAGCGCTCATCATTGGGTGTAAAAATGTCTCTTTGTAGTGCATGCTTGATAGCTGTCATCTTTACTCAACTGAAAAAAATTTCAGAAATACAGATAAGAGGTGCATTCTCAAAATGATTCTATCTTACACTGTTCAACTTTTAAAAAAATTGTGAAAATTTAAAACATTTTTTAAAAAATGACCTTATTTATGACTAATAGGACTAGTTCATCAATTTATTAAGGTCCATAAACTATTTTTCTCTCCACTTCTCTTGGGCAACCTATAATATGCCACTTAAAAAGTTCCCATGTCCACGTTCACTGCTTCATTACAAATACTAATTCCAAACTTTGGTGTTGATCAAAAATTTCTTTAATGATTCCTTTTCCTTTTCCCATATCAGTGTTGTTGCAAGCCCTTATTCTCTCCTTCAGCACCCAAATGTAGGGCCAGCCTCCTCCCTCCATGCAAATGATCACCTTCTACCCTGCAGAAAACTTAGAAGCCACAAGCACAATTCTCCCTAATTGCTGTTTTCTCCATTCTCTACTCTCCCCTCATCCGAACTTCTATTCTACCGAACACAAAATGTTCATATTACTGATCCCTTAATATGTTTTAGGGTCTTGGCATTGTGTTATAAACTCGGCTCCATCCTATGCTCAAGCCACACTGAATTCTGGCCAGTTTACTTAGCATCTCTGGGCTTTTGTTCACACAATTTCCATTTCCTGGAATTCTTTTCTCCCCAGCAAATTCCAACTCATTCATCAAGATCCTGCCAAGATCTCACCTCTTCTTTGAAGTAATCTCACATGTACAAAAAAAGTTAATCCTTTTCTACTAACCCAACATTTCTCTTCTACTCTGCTAACATAACACTTACTGGCCATATTTTTCTAGCTAGCTATATTCCTTCCACCCCTCCCCACACCCCTTTAAAAGTAATTCTTTTAAAGCAAGGACTATCTCTTATTCATCTTTGTAGTCCTTGGTAAAGACATAGCAAACATTAAATAAATTAAGGAAAATGATAGCATCAAATAACACAACTAGTTTCCCTAAGGTCTCCCTTTCTAACTCTCTTATCTTTAAGCAAGGTCCATGTTCAAAAGCTCTATCCTCCTCGGATACAGAAGATCTGCTACCACATTCTGATGATTTCTCATCTACACATAATTTATTCTGTCTTTCCTGTTTCCCATACCGAAACACTAACCCAGGTTCACAACTATATCTAATCTAACACTAAAGTATCTGGCTATCTCTTTGCAAGCTTCTACAACCCACAATCCCTTCATAAGTATTAAAATATAGTTTTCATCACAAAACACTCTTATTCAACATTTTCAAACGTTCCCAAATACAAACCTTCCACTCCAAGCCCTCTTATTTTTTCTGGTTTTAAATCTTTGCTTATATGCTTTGCTTACATGCTTATATGGTTTTAAATCTATGTTTATATGCTCTTCCATGTAAGGATTATCATCCCCTTCCCACTCAAATTCTGTAATTATACTCCATGGCTTATATGGAGTCAATAAAAACCTTAATCAAAATTGACGTCTCCTCTCAGTTGCTATAGCATTTACTGCATTTACTAAAAAGTCAAGCACTTCCTGCCTGATCATAAGTTCCTGGCTCTCAAGAACTCCCGTGGGAGAAGGGATTGGGGAGGAGGGAGAAAGACAGCGATAAGAGACAGAGAGACAGATGCTCTGTTTGATGTTCTTAGTATTAGTAGGTACTCGACATAACCTCTTGAGGTAACCTGAACTGAAAAATAAAATTATCAAAAGGTCAAACAAATAGTGGCCAACCTTTACTACACAATAGTCAAATGCAACAAGTGTATGTTAGATGGTAAAAAAAAAAAAAAGAGGAATGGGCATACCTCATAAAGGAGTAAGGCATGATGAAAACCACTATGACTCTCATTCACTCAGTAAATATTGATGCCTACTGAGTGTGCAGCACTATGTTCTAGGTTACTCTGGTGAATATGACAGACTATGTTCATAAAGAAAGGAAAAGCATTACATTCTAAGGACGCAGTGATTCATTCTCCAGTCTTTACAGTGCTTCTCTGTAAATCAGGGACTAAGTCACTAGAGGTTCTTAAAAACTATTTTCTTTCTAGGTTTAAGAACACATTTCTGACCAAGTTCCTGAGCCTGTCACCCACTGCTTACTGAGTTAGTTCTTGTTTCCTTAAATTCAGTTGGGCCATTACACTGTGTGACAAATAGCTTGTCAATGTCAGTGCTCCTGTGGACTGGGCTCTGTGTCTCTCTCGAGACATCTGCGCGCGTGGAGCACTGTGCTCCAGAAAAGACAACTGTGCATGCAAACAGAGAGCTAGATTTCAGAGATTAAGAAGAAGATGGAGATTTGGAGAATAAAGGGCAAAGAAATGTCACGTCCTCCTCTCCTGGTCCACATCAAAGAGCAGACGATTTAGGGCCGTTTTGCACAAACGAAATCTGGTTCCCACCGCGGAACCAAAGGAGACCTGTGAAGGCTGCCCTCCCAGCCCCCAGGGCAGCAAGGGGGCGGGGTATGCTCCCACCGGAATATGTGCCTTAGCCAGACAGGCGGGGAAGGGAAAGGGCCCTGACGGCGGACGGAGAGGTACCCAACCCCGGGAGCAGAGCAGCGGAGGCGCTGACGGGTCACGTCAGAACCTGACGCTCGCCTGTCCGCCGCCGCCAAGACTACTGGGCAGCCGTGGCCCATGGCTTACCGCAAAGCCCGACCGAGCCCGGCTGTGCCGAGGCGGGTCCTCTAAGACGGTGAATGGATGTGGCTGGGACGGCCACCGCTACTAGGGTGCGCCCCCTTAATTGAACAGTAAACGGGAAGCGACAGTTCCTCCACCACTTCCCATATCCGGGCACGTGACAAACCTCCCCGACGGAAGTGACCCCTCAAAGAAGGGCGGAGAGGCGGTGGGAAAAAGGCAACAGCCAATAGACGTTGAGGGGGCGGGGCGCCACCCAAAGGGCCTGGCGAGTCCAGGCAAGTGATCGCAGGAGGGGTGTGTAAAGGTAAAAGCAAGGCACCTTTTCCGTGGAGTCCGACAGGAGACTTGGGGATTTGGTGTGATATATTTGCCGTCTCTAGAAGAGTTATTTGTTGAGATTTTTCAGCAACTATTTTCTTTTTTGCATATGTAAAGCTTTGTTGATTATAGATCCTTGCTACTTGTATGTTGAGAAGCGAAAATGAGTTAACAATCAATGTTTTTATATTTTCCGAAATGATTCTAATATGTAGCTAAGGTCGAGAACCTGTAGTGACCTTGTTACTTAAAGTGTGAATCAGATGCTTGGGCATTATCTGGGGTTTTTGCAAAAAATGTTATTCTCTAGAGCTTATTTCAGATACATTGAATTAGCATCTGAGTCTTAATAAGATAAAGCCCTTGCACATTTATTTGAAAAGCACAGCTGATGCTAATGTTGCTGGTTGCAAGGCAAGTGATTCATTTCTTCCATATTTCTGGCACCTATTTTATGCCAGGCACTTTGATCCAGATCCAGAGGTGCCTTGACATGAATCTAACCCTGAACAAGTTAACAGTATGGTAGGGATAAACAAGCTGTAGATACTTATACATATAACATAAAAAATAAGTGACTAGAGAGAGTTACAGGTTAGATAAGGAATGAAAATTTAAAGGAGTGTTTTCTTTGACACAGTCCTTTGCAAGCGTTCTGCAGGGATCATTTCATGCATGCATTTATTTATTTTACAACCAAATAGTGCCACATTTGTGCCAAACACTGTATTAACTGCTGAAGATACAATGACAGGAATTCCACTCAGAAGGGAGAGCACTCTCTTTAGGGAGACAGTTTTAATTAGATGGATAAATTACAATCCAGTGAGGCAAATACAACAAGACAACAACAACAAAAGTCTAGTAACATGGGAATACAAGAGAGGGAGTAACGCTCTGTCAAAAATGTTACTGAGCATGAGATATGCACTGTGCAAAGTATCTTTCAGTGTTTATATGGAGATGTAATATGGTGAGAAAATCAGCAGAAACAGTAGGGACCTGTTTGCTATTGAGATAAACACTCTCTAGTCAACACTGCTTGGGTGCTTTTCAATGTCATCAAATGACTTCCCTTTTAAAAGCAGGGTTTGTATCTAGTCCTATGTTTACAGAGACCCTTGAGGTCCTTCCTGCTCAGCCCCAGAAGACACTATGTACAATTACATGTGCAGTTTTGTGCTCGCTCTCTCTCTCTCTCTCTCTCTCTCTCTCTCTCTCTCTCTCTCGATCTCTCTCGATCTCTCCACCACCCCCCCCCCCACTCCCTCTTCAAAGTTGGGAGGTGAATTGCATTTGAGAAGCCTGGACATCTTCTCAGAACTCTGGATTTATGTGTCCACTGCCTCTACAATATTTCCACTGGGGTATCTGTTAGGCACCACAAACTTACATGTCCAAAAATTAAATTCTTTCTCCTCCTGGATTTCCCCCAAAGTAGAGACTAAAACAAAGGCTTATATGCAGTAATTTCATTGGGACACTGGTCCCAGGGAGCAAGAATGAGAAAAGGGAAGGATAAGTAAAACAAGGGAGAGGGAAAGGCCATGTAAGGATGCATTACTGAGTTGGCTGTTACCGTGTTTGAATGTTTTCTCTATCCTTTACAACCATTTGAGAAACTTTCTGACATAAGTCTCAAAACTATCAACTGAAAACTGGATTGATGGAAGCTTTTACCTTTAGCTCCTGTGTAAGTACCATGTGCTAACAGATTGTTTTACCAGAACTCCTATCTGCTATTTCCTGTTCACCTCAAAGGTTACTTCTCTGGATTTTAACTACTCCACACCTTCAAATTGCACAATTATGAATGTCAGGCTGACTCTCACATCAGAAAAGTCCAGAGGCAAGAAATAAGAGGAGAGGTTCTGTCATGTTGCTCTTGCTGAATCAGCTCATGAAACTGTTTAGAACAGGTTGCTGCAGCAGTGGTTGAAGTGAGAATGAAGGGATTTGAAGTCATGACAGGGGATACACAGAAGGACACAGAAGGTGTCCATTTCAGCCCATTCCTTGTAAACCCTGTGAATGTTTTATTTTAGGTCATTTTTTTCTATATATGAAACAAACAATGAAGAATATTGCTCCATGCCCTATCTACTAGGAATTCCCCCTTCACCTTTGTTCTTTAGAGCTAGCAGTGAGTGGGAATACAGTGCATCAGCAGTACAATTTTGCTCAACAGTCAACATAATATGCCAACCCATGTGTGTGCCAGCTTGATTTTTTGATTCTGTGATAGGTAGTCACAGGAAATTCCCAAGAGGCCATAGGAGTGAGTTGAGGAAGAGATGTCACTGCTATAGAAGTAAGTGTCTGGGGAGTCTGAGTCACCCATTCATGGAATTTGTGTCTTCTGGACCTGCTTTGGACAGACTCAACCCTATACCATTTCATACTTCAATGGATTACCACTGCACCCATGCACTTATGACTTGGTGGATATGATGATATTCAGCTCACAGAAAATAGCTCTATTTTTCCCAATGGGGAAAAGTTCTCTGCCTCAGAAGGCTTGACTTGCAGAATGCTACAAATTTGTGCCACAACTTTTT
>PVIJ01011107.1:0-56399 GCA_004024925.1 Scalopus aquaticus
TTTTTTTTTAAATTTATTTATACATACAAGCTGGGGTACAGGCCAGAGGCGTGGGGCGGCGAGAGGGTTCACCAGAGACAGAGCGGGGAGCAGAACAGGTAGACTGAGAGAAATACACTGCTGAGGGGAGCAGCGGGCGAGGCAGGAGAGGTCTGCCGCACCATGTGGGGTTCTCCCCGGCTGGGTGTCGAATTCGCAGCGCCACTGCCGACAGCTCCACAGCGCAGCGCCCAACCTCTGCGCCACCGGGGAGGCCCCGCGATTACCACTCTTAAAGGCTCTTTGCTCCCCATTTGGAGCTGGCGCTGGTGTCTCTTTCTCATTCTGGATAGTTACAGGGTCGCACTAGTCAATGGGCACACTGCATGGGGCGTCGCTGTCTGGATGAACTGTCTACCATGATGGAATGTTCCAGGACTGCACAGAAGCTTGTTTTTGCTGACTTGGGAGACTGGATTATTTCCTTTTCAGAAATTTGGTAACCTGCTTGTTAAGCACCATCATTATTTGAACTTTAAATTATATAGGGCCTCCCTGGTGGTGCAAGGGGTTAAGTCTCAGCACTATGAAGCTATCAGCAGCCACTGCAGCTCAAGTTTGATCCCAGCCAGGGAGCTTCCCACATGGTGCAGCAGACCTCTCCTGCCTCGCCCTCCGCTCCCCTCAGCAGTGTATTTCTGTCGATCTGCCTGTTCTGCTCCTCACTCTGTCTCTAGTGAATCCTCTCACCCCCCCAGACACACACATCTGGCCTGCACCCCAGCTTTTGTATGCATAAATAAATATATCTTTAAAAAAAAACAAATTATATAATCATATCACTAGCTATTATATTAAAAACAAAGGAAACATACTCAAAATTCATCGTCTCTGACTGTACTGGTTTTACTATATGTGCTCTGAGGTGGTGGGGGGCAAGGGATGCACAAGACCACTGGGTGGTAGGAATTGGCTAATGTGACTGAAGAAGGGAATTCTACATTTCGTTTCATTTAAATTCATTTACATTTAAATAGCCACCTGTGGCTGGTGGCTCCCACAATGACAAGGCAGACTTGAGGTTATTGCACAAAGCTGTGTGTCTGGCAGATGGCTGTTAGTGGGAAGGCTTTTATTTCAATGGCTACATGAGTATTTTTCGCTTGCATTTCAATGATTTTGGTTTTTATTATCAGATCATTTGGATCTGACCTCAAGTTACTTGGGCGGGTGGAGAGAGAGAATAGTAGAGAGTGGTGCAGAGAGAGAATTCATTCTAAACTGAATTCTTCATGTTTCCTGGGGTGGCAGGAAAAGCTCTGGTCAGCTGTCGTGCAACCCCATGAGTAGAAACCAAGAGATAAGTGCGCATGCTCAGTCCAGAGCCGTCTTTGGCTGCTGGGCAACGCTGACAGGCCATTCTGGGGTTCACTTAGAGTTCACTATACTCCTCACATGGAGAGGGGATTCCTGCCAGGATCCCACACACCACAGTTGAGTCCTTTTGCAAGGGAGTGTCTTGGCCTTTCCAAGCTGTCCAAGGTCAGCCTCTCTGAGACAGTGGGCGTGCTGGACAGTAGCACTCAGAGCTGCTGCCTCCAGTGGGCCCAACCCCGTCCCATCCCCTGCCCCCAGGGAGCTCCCAGTTTTAATTTCTCTGCAGATTTCAGAAAAGGTGCATTAAATTATAATCACAAGCTATCCTGTGAGCAGCCTTTGGTGGCCAATAATGACTATTATGAGCAAAAATAGGGGAAAATAGGATGGCGGAAGTTCGTTGGGATGCTTTTGCATAAATAAATAAATCTTAAAATCCTTAAAAATCTTAAAATTCTTTTTTTTTTTAAAGATTTATTTATTTATACATACAGCTGGGGTACAGACCAGAGGTGTGGAGCAGTGAGAGGCTTCACCAGAGACAGAGTAGGGAGCAGAACAGGCAGATCAGAAATACACTGCTGAGGGGAGCAGCGGGCGAGGCAGGAGAGGTCTGCTGCGCCATGCGGGATTCTCCCCGGCCGGGCGGCGAACTCGCATTGCTGCTGCCAACAGCTCCACAGCGCAGCGCTTAACCGCTGCGCCACCAGGGAGGCCCAAAAATCTTAAAATTCTTTAAAAAATCTTAAAAATCATTAAAATCTTAAAAATCTTAAAAATAAATAAATCTTAAAAATATTAAATTGTATAAAACAACATGGACAAATGGGGTCCTTCTTTGCCCATTTGCCACTGAAAGGTGGGCCCATTTCTTGGGCATCTGCTTGACAATAGAAACCCCTTTACTTAACCTCAGGTGACATGTCAGAGGCAGCTGAGTCACATGACCCTGCCTTCTGCAGTTGTGTTTATAAAAGAGTCAGAAGAGAAAAAAGTGAATGAGTCAGCTCTGTGCATCCTGCTATGTGATTAAACCAAAACTACAGCTGGGACTCTTCCCATTCAGGCTTTGACACCCTAATAAAGCTGCCCCCTCCTGCCTAGAGTTTCAGCTTCTTTGTATTCATCTGGATCATTGAAAAAACTCCAGCGTCTTTCTTTAAAAGGTAGAGGTCGAGTCTTAATCCTCCCAAGGAGCAAAATCTGTAGCAGTTTCCCGTTATCAGCAAGCAGCTGAAAATGACCTCGGAGCGGCTGAAAATAACTTTGGGGGACTTTTCCCAGGCATCTTCATGTAACTACGGAACTAGATGGTAACTTCTCTGAGAGCTGGGACTCCAGGTCTCGCTCAGCTTTTCAATCACAAGAGCACACACAAAAAGTAGTACTGAAGACAGCCATCGACTCTGTTGGACTGGATTGAAAGTACAGCAAAGATGGAAATTCTGATCGTTTTGTTAGCTGCAGCTACTTGGATATGCAGACTTGAAAAAAAAGGAAATGAAACAATTGCGCTCTTTTCTAGAGGAATCATTTCCATTGTTGTAATAGCAATGATCTTTTTTTAAAGATTTATTTATTTATGCATTTAAGAGCCGGGGTGTAGGCCAGAGGTGAGGGAGGAGAGGATTCACCAGAGACAGAGCGGGGAGCAGAACAGGCAGATCAACTGAAACACACTGCTGAGGGGAGCAGCGGATAAGACAGGAGAGGTCTGCTGAGCCATGTGGGTCAGCTCTCTCGCCTGGGATCGAACTTGTGCTGCAGTGGCTTCTGATAACTTCAGTAGATCCTCCTGTTCTGCTCCCCACTCTGTCTCTGGTGAATCCTCTCACCACCCTACACCTCAGTTCTTGTACACATAAATAAATCTTTTAAAAAATTATTTTTTTAAAAGATTTATTTATTTATGTGCAAGCTGGGGTACAGGTCAGAGGCGTGGGGCGGAGAGAGGGTTCACCAGAGACAGAGCGGGGAGCAGAACAGGCAGACGGACGGAAACACACTGCTGAGGGGAGCAGCGGGCGAGGCAGGAGAGGTCTGCTGCACCACGTGGGAATCTCCCTGGCAGGGCGTCGAACCCGCACTGCCACTGCTGACAGCTCCACAGTGCAGCGCCCAACCACAGCGCCACCAGGGAGGGCCCTCTTTTTAAAAATTAAATTAAAAAAATAAAATAAAATGGTGTCTAAGTCAAATGGACAAGTCACTAAGTCATGCCGGGGCTCTCCCACGTGTGCCAGAGGTATACAGAGGTTACTATTAAAATTTTTTTTTTTTTTTTACTTTTTCTCTTACAATCTGTCAGATGCTAGAAGAACCTAGAGGGGTATGGGATGGTTTTCTTTGCAGCCCAATAGGGTCATATTTTCTCCTCTGCAATATGGAAAGGAGGCTGAATGGTCACCACTCTTTCTCAGCTCTAATATCCGGTGATTTCAAAAGCTAAAATAAACCTTTCCAAGGACATAGAGACCCCAAATCCATTCTCTCCCTTTCTGGCCCATGAATCTTGCAGATCAAAGATTTTTGCACAAATGCCGTTAAGATTTATTCAACATACATCTGCCCATTACCAAATGCATAGTTTTGAAGGGCTATTGTCCTGTTACTGTTAGCATGCAACCAAGGGGTACCCAAAAGCCCCAAACTTAGGGGTGCACACTCTAAAGGGATACTGTCATCTGCTGCATAGAGACAAAGGAAGTAGGCTCTTAGTAAGAAAGATATTTAATTGAATTATTGTGCATACGGAAGGAAAAGAGGATAATCCTAATGAAAGCTTCTCAATAAAATCCCCCAAATCAGCCTATTGATCAAAGCCATCACAGAACCTCCTCTTATGGACAAATGCCCGGTCAAGGTAGACTGGCATGAAGTGAGGCCTCTGAGGCCCAAAAAAGCTTGCCACAAGTATAAGGCAACTTCTGGCAGAGAACAGCAAAAAATGCCTAAAGCGGCCCCCAGAAAACACATACAAAGGAGAAAAAGAGAAACAGCAATCAAGATAATGGCTGTCACTGTCTCTGCCAAGGATGGCCTCCCCACATGTCTCTTACTCACGTGTCTCTTTCCAAGTCCTCCACCACGTGTCTTCTCCCAGTTCCCTCCCTAGCAGTATGGGGCACAAGTCAGGTTGCAGAACAAGCAAGCTGAGCCAGCATGTGTTCAGTTATATGCCAAGCTGCTTTACTCCACCACTGTTTCTCAAGAACACCCCATTCAGGGCCTCCCTGGTGGCGCAACGGGTTAAGTGTCAGCACTATGAAGCTATCCAGAGCCACTGCAGCAGGAGTTCGATCCCCCACCAGGGAGCTTCCCACATGGCGCAGCAGACCTCTCCTGTCTCGCCCACTGCTCCCCTCAGTGGTGTATTTCGGTCAGTCTGCCTGTTCTGCTCCCCACTTGGTCTCTGATGAATCCTCTCACCCCCCACACCTCTGGCCTATACCCAGTTTGTATGCATAAATAAATAAATCTTAAAAAAAAAAAAGACCCCAATCAGGAAGTCAGGTTCATGGCATCCTGGGAGTTGTAATTCTCGGTCTGTAAAAATGTCAGGAAGTGGCGTTCATTCAGGATGTCATTCAAAGGCTCAGAGCTTGCTCCTTACTATTCCTCTACCATTACTGCTATCACTAAAAACTTCTGCGTGGCCACCTGTACTTCATCTGAGATGTTGAATGTGGAACATTCCCTTGTGGAACATCCCTTGTGGAATGATCTATGAAGTTGCTTACACAGATCTTCTGGCAATCTTCCTCCACTCCAAGACAAAATCCAATGTGAACTCCCCACTGGGGCTATTTCTGAGGAATATACCATATCATTGCTTCTGGAGGGGATACTGGTTTGTCACCAGCTCCCCTCATTAGAACTGGTACATGAGACCCCAGGTTTTGGGTATCTTACAGCTGAGTCCCTCACTGGGGATTCCGTAGTGCAATGGGAAATTGCCCCACTCAAGTTAACAACCTGTCATAGAGTTAAAGATGGCAGCATATTCCTCCCATTGAGAGGTAGAGCTGAATCCCACATATCCACCCACCTTGAAGTCTGGGCAGGTTCTGTGACTGCTTTAATCAGTGGGAGTCAGCAGAAGATCAATAGGATTCTGTCAGCTTCTGGGCCCAAGACATAAGAGACTAGAAATTTGTCATTTGAAAGACTCTCTCGTTGTCTGGTCTACTATGCAAAACACCCAATTGCACTAAGTCCACCATGCTGTAGAATTACAATCCCACATGAATCTAACTTACCTGTCACTTGATTGCCAAAGGGCCAAGGATGTAAGTGAAGCTGTTTCCAGACCAGCCCATGTGCCATTCAATACCACCAAGCAGCCCTAGTCAATGAGAAGTAGATCAGAAGATGCACCCAGCTGACCCCTGCGTGAATTCCTGACCTGCACATTTGTAAGAGAGAGATTTGCCGTTTCAAGCTATGATGTTTAGAAAAGTTTGTCCAGTAGTAATAGATAACGGGATCATGAGCCCCCGGCGGGGAGGGGGAGGAGAAGGCATCTCACAGCCAATGAGCAGCTGAGGAGGGACACTAAACACTAAACCCAGAGCCTTGCCTCATTGGTGGACACGCCAAAGGGCCATCCCAGCTCCAATGCTCCCTGAAGAATGGGCTGAGGCCTCATTTCCAGCCTCCTGTGATTCAGCTTCTCCTCAGCCTAATCCTGCCCTCCCCTCTTCTTCATAGGTGTCTCTCCCCAGGAAATCTTGGACCACACAGCACTCCATCTCAGAGTCTCTTCCCAGGGAACCCAGTGTGAGACAGGCCCACAGTTGCTTTCTTCAAGGGAATTTTCTCAGTTTCTTTTTCTCGTCCTCTTCTCCTTGTGGATTAAGCTGTGTGGATAGACTAATATCTTAACTCAGCACGTGGTAATAGTTGGTGTGTTTGGGGTATAATCTAATGGGCAATTTTCATTTGCTGAACGAATCAGGGGAGTTTGTAAATGTAATAAATTACTTTTGCCTGGTTGTGGGTGGATCAGGTTGAGGGAATTCCAACTCCCCACAATCCAGTGAATCTTTCACCTATTGAGTCACTGCAAAAGTTAGTTAGGAGAGCTAAGAGCATAGGAACCAGGGTCTCATTAATTGAAATGAATGCAGAACGAGATGTGGGGTTTTCAGTGGAGCGTTCCAATTAAGGGAACCAGGTTTTCCATCCAAGCAGAATTTAATCATTGGTTTAGCAGAGCAATTAGTAACTTCACAGACAAGCAGTTGGGCTCTCTCAGATTTGAGCAGTTGGGTGTGCTACAAGATGACATGCAACTGGAGTAGGAGATACCGTCTTTGCTGTCCAAAATTTTCCTCTAAATGCACAAAAGAGAATAGCTATAACGAGGCACATTACCCCAGGGAAGAAATAGAAAAACTTGATAGGAATTTGAAAACAAAAGAGTCGATCAATATGGAGGGGTGGGGGTGGGGTCTCACTGAATTTGAATGGCTCAAGCCTACCTACTGCTTTGTTTTATTCATCTACTCAGTTTCCATGTCCTGAAATGTTTTTTTGAATCTACTTTTAATTCTTTCCTCCTTTAACCTCCTGTTCACCACTGCTTACTGACAGCACCTAGGATATCTTCCCATTAAAGAAACCAGAGTAAGTGAATTCCCACCCCCCTCAACAGCTCTGCTGCCTCAGGCAATAGCTTCTTCCTTCTCTCCTGCTACTTTACACATCCCCATAATGTTAACAACTGAAGACTAGAAAAGGTCCTAGAAGTAAGATTTCAAAGTTGATGTTGTTTTCCTACCTTGGATCTTTTTCCCAGAGATTCAAGAATGCCTATTTGCATAATGGGGAATCCATGTAGAATATAAGCTTTTCCTTTTAAATTGAGAGAGGGAGGCTAAGAGAGTAGTCATTGATAAATGAACAGATCTAAGTCTTTAGGGGCCTTCCCAATACAAGGTTGGAAGGTAGACCAGGGAAACTGGGAAGGTGGTTTGTGCAAAGGGCTAAATCCTGGCTTCACGGTCAACTTCAGGGTGTGGGCTGTCATTGTTCTAGCTGTCATCACACTCCATTTCACCAGGAGAGTTTAATGAATTCTGAGTTGGAATCCCTTTTTTTTCCTTTGGTTTTAGGTGAGCTCCTCATTCAAAGCTTGCTGGAACTAATTTCAGCCACGCCCACAGTGCTCTTGGTGGTGGGTGAAGGAGCCACACCTGGCAGAAGCCTGTGCTCCCCACATCTACAAGCCCTCTGGCGCCTTCTCTCTGGGCTTCCTGTTCTTTTGAGACCCTGAGTTTCCACAGCAGACATCAAGAGAGTAACCCCCAAATGTTCCGAGAGTGTGATGTTCCCAAAGCACCCTGAAAAACCCAAAACCCAAAGATCTCCCAAGAATGTTTGAGAGGTGCCCTTCTACAAATGCCAGCTCACTGAAGTCCCCCCCAACCCCCAATACATGAGTTTCTTTCATGACCTCTCTGAGTAGGCCTCAGCTATCTAAAACGGTAGCATGCAGGTTTTAGAGCCAAGGTCATCTTTACTCCCTTGCACACATAGTAAAGCAAATTGGGGAAGGTCTGGCCTAATAAGTTAAATAACAAATTGCAAATTTCAAAGGGTCCTGTCCCCTGCACTGCTCTTCTTCATCCCTTAATCTCATTCCCCTGGTCTAGTGGAAGCAGGCCCAGGGCAGGTTCTCTATCAATTCAGGCAAACAGGTAAAGGAGAAGCCTGGAGCCCTCAGTGGCTTTCTCAGGCTTTAATGTTCTTTCTGCGCCAATTGTTCTAGGGGAAGCCGGCAGGCTGGCAAGGCAGAGAGGCCTGGGGACCAGGAGGCTGGGAGGCCCTCCCAACCCCCCGCCAACTTTTACGCTCTCTCTGTGGACGCTCTGGGGGGGGGGGGGAGTCTCTCATGACCTCCCCCTCTCGCAGCCACACAAGTTTTCTGTCTCTGAGTGACGCCACCCTTAAAGCCTCAGCCTCCAGGCTCAGCTGTGCCCCCTTATGCAGGCCCACACCATATTCCAGGGGTCCACCATCAGGCGTGCGTGCCCCAAGCCCACACCCCCAAGTGCCTTCTGCATTCAAGGCCACAGGTGAGAGCCGCAGAGGCCAGCGGCTGACTGACTCACTTACCCTACACCTAGAAAATAAAGCAAGAGGCTGGAAGTCAGTCTGGGGCTGGGGGAACCCAAATACCGGCAGGGGGTATTTACCACATGTGTTTTTCCCGGAACAAGGAGGCCAGCAGCCTCCATCCAATCAAGGCCAATCACTGGCGCAGAAGATCTTTTGCAGCCTCATTGGAGCAACCTCGAGATAATCCAGGTGGCACCTGTTCTCTGGGGTTGTCTCTGAGGTTTCTCAGAGGAGAAAGAAGAGCTTTCTAGGCTGCTTACACTCAAAGTGGGACCAGCAACCCCGGACCCCGTTCAAAAGGCACAATCTCCGTTGCCACGTCCCAACCTCCCGAATCAGAATCTGCATTTCCCCAAGTGCCCCCTGACTCTGATGGCATTAAAGTTTGAGGAGCACCATGTCCCTCTCGAGGAAACCCTCTGCGTCCTCCAGCCGCCTAGCTCCCCGGCTCCCACGGCCCGGCCCCTCACGCCCCGGCAGCCCACTGCCTGGCTTCTCGTCATCACGCTTCTCGTCTCCTGTCTCTTGAGCCTGTGAACAGGGTGCCCCCACGCCAGCCGCGACTGTCACACTCCAGCTTTGAATGCGCTTTCCTCTCCGCCTTGAGACCCTACGGATTCTGACTTGAGAGCTTTGCTCTGTGAGGTCCCTTAACGTGCCCTTCCCGCCCTTCCAGCCCATCCCTCGGAACGCAGCTGCGCTCTCACCTAGAACAGGAAAACTGCGGCCAGTCCCCTCTGATCTCAGGTCGCACACGTACCCTGCAAGCTGGGCAGGCTCCATCTGGGGTTCCACACAGACGCTTCAGCACATGGAGCCCTCTTCACACTGCAAGTTGTGGTGTTTGACAGCGTTTCTGTAGGGGGCTCAGGGCCTGCGAGAATGAGATGGCCTTTGGGTCAGTGGGGTAGAGTGTCATGTAGAACTGTTACAGGGCAGCCCTGATATAAATGGGGTACCTTACTGGGGCTCACCTGTGCGCTTAAAAGGGGCTTACAAGACTCAACTGCAGACACACACAATAAAATTAATAAAAGGGTTTATTTACAAAAAGGGAAGGGAAAAAGATAAAGAATAAATTGGTGAATGCGTCCTACCACTTCCACTGAGCTGAAATCTTAATGGCACACTCGAAAACCTGGCGATCCACAACCATGAGCAATCGCCCCCTCCAAGCTCACAGGTCTGGTATTTAAATCCCCAAAAACCATGGCTTAATTCCACCCTCAGTCCTCAGCATCCTTCCTTCGGTGATGATGGCATTCTGGGATTTGTAGTCCTAGCTGTCTTGGATCTCTCTGGCTTGAGGTGGGGGTGGGGTCCTGGGACACTCCCCTTTCCTGAGGACCCCCCTCTTACAGAATGACCCTGGAGCCTGGGTTGTCCTGTCCAGCTCAGTCTCTAACTAACTGGCAACCTTGGACCAGTCACTTAACATTCTGTGCTTTAGTTTCACTTTCTGGTATAAAGGACAGATTTGAGAGATCTACTTCAAGAGGATGGGAGGAGAAAATGAGTTGGCAGGCAATACAGGCATGCTATTAACATTTTTTTTTTTTGCCATCATTTAATTATTCAGGTTTGGATGGCCAAAGCTGGCTGGGGGCATGGCATAAAGTAGGTGCTCCATAGATTAACTATGAAATGATTGACTACACTGTGTGCTGGTGGGGTTTGAGCTATTTGACCAAGCAAATGCAGCTCCTCCCTGAGGTGCAGGGTTTGCATTAGTAGCCCCCGGTAATGCATGAGGGAGGGGCCCTGAAGAGGCTCCTGGTCAAAGACCTCACAGTTAAATCGCAGTAGGTGCCTGACCAGAGCTCTTTCTGGCTTGCAGCCAGCAGGATCAATTCCACCATCAAAGATGTGAAGGTGGACGTAGGGACCTGAGAACTTTTCTTCTGAATTTCTTGTTGCCAAACACCAGCACTCACAGCCATTCACCTGAAGAGCAACGGTCAGGTCGGTCCTATCACCCAGGTCTTCCTCCAATTCCCATTCCAATTTTACAGCCTCTGGCAAAGTCCAGAGGCCGTACTTGCCAACCTGACAATTATTTATTAAAATGCCAGGGTTGGAGGGAACATACTGCAGACTGATGAAAACTGCCTTTTCTGAATATGCACGGTAGACACTTTCAATTCATAAAGAAAATTCTCACAAGCAAAATAACTCAGGCCAAAATAACCCAGCCCTCCTAACGAGGAGAGTCACCTTAAATTCGCTTTTGTTCTGCATAAAGAAATGAGCACTCATACAATATGACAACAGCAGTAAATACTTTGTTTTGTTTTTACTGAAAGGGAAAGAAATCAACTTTAATTTGAATACTAAACCATCCAGAATATCTAGCTGAAAACATGTTTTTATTATTTGCATTCTTAGGTTTGGCTTGTTATGCTTTTGGCATATCTCCTGATATCACTCACAGGTTTTTTTTTCATATATTAATATTTAATATTCTTTAAACATTGTTCAACCTTAATGGTTGTCTAATTTCTGTTTTTCATCCACAGAGAAGCTATTAATTTATGAGCATATAGGGCAGTAAGTAATAATTTGCATGAATGCTTTGCGCAGATATGCCTCCATAGGCCGCCCATAGCATAGACTCTGGAAGGGGCGATACCATCTATTGGCTAAGCTCCAGTGAACACTGCTTTACAAGAAGCAGAAAAAAAGTTTTTTAATCCATAAAGAAGTCTACTAAGTGAAAAATCAACAGAGATGACAGGAGCCGGTTTGTTTCTGTTCCTTTTTTCCTTTTGTGTGATCTCTGAGTTCCCTGGTGGGAGACTGAGGAGACAGCAAAACAAGGTGAGCGCCACAAAGCCCTGGAAACCAGCTCGTACCTGCGTGCGGAATCTCAGTCTTCTCTCCGTAATGGTCAATAGCTCTGAGACCACCCGTGGCCAGCAAAGCTCACCCAAAAT
Organism: Scalopus aquaticus; assembly: GCA_004024925.1. Lineage (NCBI taxonomy): Eukaryota > Metazoa > Chordata > Mammalia > Eulipotyphla > Talpidae > Scalopus > Scalopus aquaticus. The sequence goes on from PVIJ01011107.1 coordinate 11,412, forward strand.
AAGCTCCATTGGGACCCCAAATTTCATCCATGAGTCAGTCCAATCAATGGTCTAGAAATATCTAGACACCTGAAATCTTCTCCATCCCCCATTCTGTGGCAATGATGTTTCATGTTGTGTAGGTTTGGCCATTGGTTTGGGGTTTCAAAATGGTGCCCCAAGTTAAACATTTTTCTTGGAGATGGAGGTACATTGTGGGTGAGAGGTGAGAGGCTACTTTACATTTGAAAAGATGCTAGGTTAATTGCACCCAAAGCAGTCTCACCACTTCCATCCTCCAAAAAGGATGAGGTTAGTTCCCCTTGGTCCAGGAAGTCAACATCAATCACCATTCCCATAAATTCCAGCCCCACAATTTCCCTTTCCAGTGCTAAGGTCAGTCTCCTACCATCCCCTGTCCTAAAGTCAGGCTATATGGCTCCTCAGGACAGACACTATGTCAGCACCCGGGGGTGGGGGGTGGGAATTAAGATCATTAGCCAGGCAACTTGGAAGGCACAAAATAATTTTTCCTCAGTTTTCAGCATATAGCAAGCTGTTAGTCTTTTGTTTTCAAATAACTCTGTTATAATTCTCTTTTTAAATTTTTTCCCATCTGGAATGAACATTATAGGTATTAAGTAGAAGTTTAACAAGATGTAGAATTAGTACCCACACTAATAAAATCTCCTCTAGTAACCTAATATCTTGACGTTTAGCAATCACATTTAATGCTGTTCAGGAAGTTCCACTACCTCTTCTGATTCAGGGAAGCCCACTAAGCCCAGGTTTCAATGTGGCTCTAAAGGGTCATCTTGCTCTTTACTTTTCTAGTGCTGAATTGACATCCTGGCCACAGACTTTCCAAATGTGTTTTGCCTTATTAAAATACTGAAACAAAATCAGTATGCTTAAGTGGTGGCGTATACACTTTTAAAGTTTCATGATTTTGCACGTGAGAGAGCAGTGAATTCTGTTGGTGTGCTGTTTTGGACTACAGTTTTTCTGATCCAAGAACGCACATTTGGTCATAAATGAATCCATGGATGAATTATATGTTGCTGAATCTACGGTAATCTGTGACATTTCTTTTCTCCTCATTGCTGCTTTATTAGTAAAAGAGTTTTGTCACTTAGCATTATGTAAGCTAAACAGCTGAGTTTAAGACTTATTACAGACTGAAGGTTCTATTATTGAAAACATAATGATTTGCCTATGATACTAATTTAGATTAATTTATATAAGTGGAACACACTTTCCTTCCTATAAATAATACAAATTCAAAACAGCTTTTCTTATATCATAAGTTGTGAATGCAAAATGATCTGCCCTCATGTGGTTAAGTCAGCCACAGAGTGAGGCCCAAGTGGCCTTTGAAAGAAACAACTTGTTTTAACTCGGGGCAGCAGCAACTCCAGCTTTACTTGTTTAGGGTGAGGCTTGTGACACAGTCAGGTTATCAGGGTCAATGTTGTTAAATAATAACAGACAGTTGTGAATTATTTGGGATGCAGGGTTGGGGGGCAAGGGGAGGAGGCAGAGTCCAGCCCATTCCTTAATGGCCTCTCTCTCTCTCTCTCTCTCTCTCTCTGTCTCTCTCTCTCTCAAGCTCCTCTTTTGTGTCATCCCAGCTAAGAGCCCAGGGACTTTTGAAAAGGACAAGAAATGACATAGCCCAAGGCCCAAGTCACTGTCACTGGCCAGTTAGCCAGGGGAGCGCAATATGGAACTGTGTTGACTGTGAGGTCTGATTTCAAAGCTACTTCCCTGTTCTTTTTCATTTTCCCAATGGGTAATATTTCAGTAAGGAAGAAGCCCAAGGCAGATGAAAGGACGCAAATAGAATATCTCCACTGTGCTAAGATCAGCCAAGATGCCGTGACCATTTATCTTGGTGCCAAAAGCAATGTGACAATAAAAGGAGAGCAAAATCTGCCACTCCTAAATATGTCTGATTTCATGAAAGGGGCTCCGAAGGCCGAGTGAGATTGCTTTTGAAAAAGACATTTCCATGTAAATTTAAATGTAAGGGTGTGCACGGGGAGACCCCATCTCTTTTCGTTGAAGGAACAGACCTTAAATCTGCATACATTTGTGTTTGGTGCCTTCCCCAAAACCTCTCTCATTGACTTTCCCTTCCTCTCCCCCTCAGGTCCTTGTCTTAGAGAAGCTATTTAAGATGGCATCTGAAACCAAGCAGGTGAGTTACTCAGTCTTGTTAGGTCTCCCTCATTTTATAGGAGGTACATGTATTACTGAGATTTTTTAAATCTTTCCTCATCAATCTGTCTAATGCTTACCTGATTACTTGCCAACCTAGAAACCCCCAGAGGCATATGGGATGTTTTTTTTCCCATGTGGTTTTTGTACCCAACACTATCTAAATCTAACCATTCTCTGAATGTTAATAAAAGCACATAACAATAAACTCTGGGTATTATTTAGCCATTAAGTATAATTATCTGGGGCCTCCCTGGTGGCGCAGCGGTTGAGCTCTGCGTTGTGGAGCTGTCCGCAGCGCGCGATGCGAGTTCGACGCCCAGCCGGGGAGAATCCCACATGGTGCGGCAGACCTCTCCTGCCTCGCCCGCTGCTCCCCTCAGCAGTGTATTTCTGATCTGCCTGTTATGCTCCCCACTCTGTCTCTGGCGGACCCTCTCACCGCCCCACGCCTCTGGCCTGTGCCCCAGCTTGTATGCATAAATAAATAAATCTTTAAAAAATATATTATAAAAAAAAGTATAATTATCTGTGTTTATTTTCTTATAGTATATACTCCATACCTTATTACTATTACCTAGAGAGGGAAGGTGAGGAGAGGTGGAGAGGAGTCAAGTTTCCTTTTATAAAATAAGGATCAATATTTTAATTTTTGGTTAGTGTATTTATTTCTTCCTCTTTTAAAAAAGATATTAAAATTGGCTAATTTTATTGCAAATGATTTGATAAATATCAGATTGGGGGGAAATGTGACTCTCTTTAGGAATTTCAAAGTCTGGATGCACTTAGGGAAGCATGAAAATGAACTGTCCTGCCAGCAGCAAGAGCAAAAGCCATTACAGGGTCTCTGGCATAGGGCAAATTGGCCAGTAGGAATGAATAGTTCTGCTTCCAAGGGGTCAGACTAATTCTTGCATAGGTTTTGCAATAAATCAGAACTCCCATTGTGGAAGGTAACAATGATAACTGAAATAATTAACGTGTTTACAGGATTTGCTAGGTGTTCAGTACGTTATCTACATGAATATAGTCAATCCTAGAAGTAGTACTGAAGGGAGTTATCAATACTGCCACTTTTTAACATAAAGAAACTTGTTCAAGGTCACACAGATGGTAAAGGCGGAAGTAAAATACACGCTCAGGTTGTCTTGGCTAAAGCCTCTCTGCCTTGATCTAAGGCATCACTACCAGTTTGCTCCATCAGCACAGTTAGCCTTAGGTGACGGGTGGACAAATCATGGCCATGGGCCAAAGCTAGCCCGCCTCCTTCTTTTGTATGGTTTCTTTGTAACAAGCAAAAACTGCAAAACATGTACATTTTAGTGCCCATAAAGTTTTATTGGCACATAAGCCTTGCTCATTAATTTACATATTACCTCAGGCTGCTTCTACCAGTAATTTCATCAGAGACTAGAAGGTCCTGAAAGCCTAAAATATTAACTATCTGACTTTTTATAGATAAAGCTTGCCTGACCTCAAAGTTGAGTCACTAAGGAGAGCAAGCATCATGGGAAACGCTGTGGGGGCTGCCAAAATGGATGAAATGAGAAGAGAGTACCCCACCTTCCACATCTGCCTCAGTTGTAGGTAATGAAATGACCAGTTACTCATCTATGTTGGCCTGTTGGAAAGTTCCAGAACATTCTGTAATCCAGAATCCTCTGTGGCAGCTCCTTTCATAAAAGAAGGATAAGAAAAGACAGGTCAAAATGGTGCAAAGGTGATTCATGTAATGTTTTTAAACACTTTTTACAAAATCAATTTTTGTACTCAACCTACCTTTAGATGGGGGAGGAGGTGGATAATTCACCAAGATCATTCCAGTAATCTGTTGCTTTGAGGCAGGGTAGTGTTTTCACTAAAACAGGGAAAAGATTTTCAAATAAAACTTTAAAAAAGCTCAAAATGACCAAAAGTATTCCATGATTAAATATTTTTCTCAGTTCAATAAAACTTCACCAAATTGCCCTTGCAGAGAATAAAGTCAGACTAGTTTATTTAAAAAAAATAAATAAATGATGGAAATGTTTTGGATGAAATTAGCTACATTCATGTATACACAGTATTTTGATATTTAGAATTAAGTAAATATTGCCTCAAGGGCATCAAATGTCAGGAAGAAGAGTGAATAAAATCATTTGTTCTTTAAAATATTTCAAATATTCGCTCTGGAATAACAGCTGTACTATTATTTTGCAAAACACTATAAAACAAATTTGTTCAGCAGAGAAAAACTTAGAGCTAAAGTACATCAAAACTGATAGTGACTTGTAAGTTTCAATAACCAATCGCTCAATAACCAATCGTTCAACCATCACCCACAGGCAGCAACGTGCTTTAGGAAATGCCTGTGCATAGCCTAGTGGCTCCAGAGTTCAAAGACCAGAATTGAGATGTGCTGTCAGAATGGATGAAGTGAGAAAAGAGTACCCCAACTTCCACATCTGCCTCAGTTGTAGATAGTGAAATGACTAGTTACTCAGCCATGTTGGCCTGTTGGAAAGTTCCAGAACTGTGCTGAGAAACAAGTAAAGCAGATGTCTACTTGCTCCACAGATTTTCCCACTAACATCCATCAGTTTTTTCCCTTTTAATGCTGGGTTCTCTGTTCCATCCTGGAGCTGCAAAGATGATCGGGACCCAGTAGTTGGAGTCTCAACTACAATTCTCAAACTTGTTCTACACAGTAAGTCCTCAGGTAACATTGTCGTTTTCAGAAACTGGTTTTAAGCAAAGCGATAAATGATGACATAAAATTGCCTAATTGATATAAACAAGAGTGAAATTCCTCCAAGATGTTTCTGTCACAAAAATATCACCAAACACCTAAATAAAGACCTGAGACACTTGTAATACAAAACAATCATTTTGATTCATTCTTTCGTTTTCTAATCAGCTGATTCCAGTTTGGGGTCTACGGTGCCAGGAACTTCCAGACAGTGGCCTCAGCCCTTGCAATTGTTTTTTTCCCCACTAACATTCTAATGATACTATTTAATACTTGTTGCATTTTAAAAATAATGATAAAATTCTTTAAAAAACTGCATATACTACGTAACACAAAAAATTTTAAATTTCTGTTCATCCTTCTAGAATAGAGGGTCTGTCTTAAGGAATTTTGTATCCACCACCAGCAAAATAATCTTCCGTAATCTCTCATCAGTCTTCAAAGACATGAACAGTGCTCCTGCTGCATTTCCCCCTTAATGCAAAAAAAGAAAGGAGGAGAAAAAAACTCACACGAGGGAGGAAGTGATTCCTCTATACTCAGACTGATTCGAGCAAATGGATGGCGCTTACAGAGTCAACAGGGTCGCTTTAAAATATAACCAGGCTACACACCAGCCTTGTACTCAGAAAGGCTCCATAACTTGCAAGTCCTGTGCAAAATGAAAATGCCTCTTGTTCAAAAAGCAAAAACAATTTTTTTAAGATTTATTTATTTATGCATCCAAGCTGGGGTGTAGGCCAGAGGTGGGGGTGTGTGAGAGGATTCACCAGAGAAAGAGTGGGGAGCAGAACAGGCAAATCAGCTGAAATACACTGCTGAGGGGAGCAGAAGGTGAGACAGGAAAGGTCTGCTGCGCCTTGTGGGTCAGCTCCCTGGCTAGGGATCGAACTTGTGCTGTAGTGGCTCTGGATAGCTTCATAGGCTGAGACTCAACCTGTTGCGCCACCAGGGAGGCCCAAAGCATGAAAATTTTGAGACAGCCACTGCAGTGCTTTAAAGCAAGTGCCAGTACCTTCTCATTAGAGGGCAGCCACATGGCCACAAAGCCACCCTGATCCCATGGTAAAAAGCAGCAGATCTTTCTTGGACACCTGTCATATGTCTGAAAAATACACACAAATGGCTCTGTGGTCCCAAAATAAGAGCAGGACAATGGCTAAGGCCCTTAAAATCTAATGGGGAAAGAGACTCCACAAATTGCCCCTATCAATATCAAGCCTCCTCTAGAAAATTCCATGGGATCACTTAATTTCAACACCCGGATGTTCACTTTGATGCTGGAGTTTTGCAGTCAGCCAGAGCTGGGCTACAGAGCACTTAGTTTTCTGCTTGTCATAGTTAATTTCTTGGCAATCATTGCCAAGGGAGAGAAATGTTACCAAGAATTAGAAACACACACAACATCCCCAGTCAATACAAACACAGAGTTCCAGGAAGACTTCAGGGAAACCCAAATCAAGCCTGGCTTCACCGCGCTCTGTATGACTTATTGACTTTAAGCAATAAATGGTTCTGAGAAGGAGAGATGAATTAAAATGAACAATGGGGAAGTCATCTTTCCTACGTCCTTGCAATTAGCAACAATCCCAAGAATTTCACGATATGATAAAGGGCATTTTGAGAAAAAGCTCTCCAGCATTCTCCACTAAGGAAGCAGAGGACGTTTCCTTTGGCTCGTGGTGATTTATCAAGTGAGCCTTTTTATCTATGATTGCTGTCATGAGATTTATTTCCTCTAAAATGTTTTTTTTATTTATTAAAAAAATAAAACCAGCAGTACAGTCAGATCCTGAGTGATATCTTTTTGATTCTACAAATTACACTAATGACATAATTTTTTAATATAGAAACTATGGCTGTAAGACAGTCACATCACCCAATCAATGGAAACAAATCATTTTCTCTTATGTTTAATGATTCTCTCAAGAAGTGAGCCCAAGAACAGGAAAGCCAGTCTATGAGGTCACACATATTGACTTATCAGTAGAACTGAAAACAAAGATTTCCTTTATTGTGTAAATTTCAACCATTGGAAATCAATTGTCGTACACAGAGGGAAGGGGTTATGTGGAATGGACTTGAAGTTGGATTTTTAAATTGTAAAATCCCAACAGAAGTTGCAGTTGTTCCCCTTAGTTTTTCACGGCTGTAAAGTATTCTGTAAATCAAAGTTACTTTACTTCTTTCGGGAAAATTCTGGTTCTTAAACCTGTCATATACAACAGGGAGCTCAGAGTCTGAGACCTCACTCCAGGCCTGTCCTAATCTTGCTGTGTCCATTGGGTTCTTGAAAAGTGTCGTATGAGGTTTGGATCTCAAAAGTGACTTCTTCCACCATAACTTTCACTTGCTACTCAAGTAAGTGGCATATAACCACAATATGACTTTATGGGGGGTTGGGGGGAGGGCATTCCCCACTCCAACAATACAAGCATACAATTCAATTAGCAGCAAGGAAGGGGAGGGATTCTAACCACTAATGTATGGGAGTCAAAGTTACCTAGACCACAAGGTCTGGGGCTCACCTGCTGGCCTCCGCTTCTCCAGGAAGGGGCTGGGGAGCTGCGTCTCTGGACCTCGGTGGCAGGTGGCAGTGATGTGAGGGCATCCTTGGAAGTATGTCTTTGCAGGAGGAAATCATGTATCACATCTGCTAATGCAGGAAAATAAAATGAAAAGCCAATGACCTTAAAAATTCCTTCAATTCCTTATTTATACCGATAGTGTCAGCCATTCTATTTATTAGGCAAACATCTGCCAGCGATGATAGAGGATCTCGGGAAAATTTGAGAATCCCATTATGTCTTGGCAGGTTCTCTGTCCCAGAAAGTTTTGAAGCTCTGCGTTGGGGCCACTCAGCTACCCCACAAGGATGCTCGTCTTCAGGGTAAACTGAGGGAGCAGAGCATCTGCCTCCACACCGTGGGCTCCACTCTGCTGCTTTCTTGGACTCATCTACTCATCCGTCAAATATCTGTGGAGCTACAGGTATGTCCTGGCATGATTTAATCTCTGGTGACAGAAAATCAATAGAACATGGTTCCTAGCTTTGAGGGGCTCAGGATCAAATGAGGGAGTCAGACATGTCAAGAAATAATTTTGTTCATGGACGTCTTCTGTGGGTTACTATTGGAACACAGAGAAGGAAGTACCTAGGCCTGCTGGGGGGGGCCCGGGAAGACTCCACAGAGGCGCTGGTGTGTGAGCCGTGTCTGGAGACAAGACTAGAGGAGGAGTCCCCCACCCCATCTCCCCTACTCAAGGGAGGAAGTGGCATTCTAAGCAGAGGGGCACAATGCGTGCAAGAGAGGGTACTCCTTCTTCGAAAGGTAGGCTGAGTCAAAACCAGTCTTGGTTTTGTTGAGCCCTACTTCCAAAAGGTAGTCTCTTGTTTTCTTCTACACAACCAAGCCCCACTTTCTGTCTTTACTGTGGTTTGTTTACCACGCCAGTTCCCACCATTCCTTCTTGGAACTTGCATGTGGTCAAACCACTCCCCACCCCAGATACCTGCTACTTCTTCCTAAACCTCTGCCAGCTGTCTCCATCCAGCTTCCCTGATGCAGAATCTTTGAAGTACACTGTGCTGAGGGGAGCAACGGGCGAGGCAGGAGAGGTCTGCTGCGCCATGTGGGTCAGCTCCCTGGCTGCAGTGGCTGCGGATAGCTTCACAGTGCTTCATAGCACTGAAACTTAGAGGTCTGGGCCGCCCCTTCAGGAGTATGTCACCACACAACACCCAGCACCACTGGGGACATTTTTACGCTACGGCTCCTTGTTTCTTTTTCCTCCTTTATACCTGGGGTATCTTTTACACTGGGGTTGGCTTTTAAGTCAGCCAGAAGAAAGACAGGAAGAAAATGAGGTGGGCCCCAAAATCAGAAACACCTTTTCAGCACCAAAAGAGAGCTACCCTCTGCTCACTTGAGTCTTTCTGTTCCTATGCAATTTCCATTTCATTTTGTCTGGTGAGCCCTGCCCTTCTCAACGAAAAAAAAAAACAAAAAACTAAAATATAAGCCACCATTAGGGATATAAAAAAGATCGTAGATAGTTAGAAAACGGATTACACAGCACGGCAGGATGAAATCAACACACAGCACCAAGAGCCAGGCGACCAGGGATCAATTACCACTGAGCCTGTAATGATCTTCTTACATCAAAAGCCCTTTCAAGACATAGCAACGTACCTGCCTTGCAAAGACTCTTGAACCGGAGGATAATGTAATTGTCAATACTATAGCCTTTCTCCTTTGTGGGCACTTTAGAAAAAGCTCAGCAGAGGAGTAAGTCCAGTATTAAGTGTCCTTTTAAACAATACCTTGAAACCACGAGGCAGTCTCGCCCCTGCAATGGGAAGTATGCGCTGCCACGGTGGGCACACCTGGCTCGTCTGGTGGCTCGGAGAATAAATCTGTGATTTTCTTTTCACTCGCCTTCTCACTTCTTGCCTGGCTGAGTAAGTTGCAAATCAGTGGAACGTACCCTTCTTTTCTGTTTTGTTTCAGGATCTGGTATTTGTTTGTGCTTTATCTTGCCCTACCTCTTAATAAAAGGGTAAACCAGTCTGCCTGTGAGAGTATTGACCGTGCGAAGAATGCGGGATTGTGTTGCAAAGGAGCTCAGGCCGGCAATGTTATCACTCAGCAGGACTGGGGCCCATCAGAAGGCGCATGGTGTGCCATGACGTAGCTGCTCTTCGACCACAAAAGCAGACTTTTCTCTGTGAATTAGACAAACCACACAAAAGGCAACAATAGCTAGCATAAACACCATTTAATACTATTCACAGGCTATTGAAGAGATGGGCGTTGACTAAGAATTGCAGCAAAGCCAGGACATTGTGGTCAGATGAAAGGAGGCCCAGTGAACAGGAAGCATCATGGAGCAGGCTGACAGAGACCGTATAACGGCGGGATTGTGGGGCTGGCACTTACCCCAAGGGTCTTTACAGTCAGAAAAATAAAGAGAAATTAAAGCATAAGGAATCCTCTTTGTGGGCACTTGAAGCCCATGAAGCAACACAAGAAGCCACACAATTGTCTTTTCAGGACTCGTCTGTGCTTTAGATAATTATGAAAAGGAAACATTTGGGGTGTGCTTACTTCTCGGGGTCTCTATCGCCCACTGGGAAAACTCATCTCTAAAAACAGATGAAATTTTCACAGCGGAATGAATGGCTGTATAAGCTCTCGCTTCGTTTGAAAATAGGAAGCGCGAACTGCCGCTGGATTAGTCAAGCTGCCTCCATTTCTGGCAGGCGCGTTTTGGTCCATAAGGAATCCACAGAGGGATGCCCCTCCTATCACGGAGGATAAAAAAAGAAAAATCATCTATTAAGTTAAATAAATCCTTCTTAAAATATCTATTGCTCTAAAGAGAAGTAATTTATACGGCCATTTTTAGGTAGGAAGTTAAAGTACTTTCATTTTGCGGCCAATCAATAATGATAAGCATTCCCTGAGACATCTCAAACGTCACTTTTTTTAAAAGCATAATGGGTATGCCAAATATTGATGCATTAAGGAAGATTAGTGATGGACGCACAAGCAAATTTTAGGAGGGACCCTAGAATGTTCTGGAATGTCATTTTACCGAGGAAAAGAGTCACTTAGGTGACCAGCCATGACTGGTAAAAGCAGGGCAAGTTAGACCCCAGGGTTCCTGGCACTCTGTTATACCATTTTAAATATAGAATTTTTTTTAATAGAGATATTTTATTTTTTAAATATAGAAATAATTATTTTTGATGTAAACTTGTCAGTTGTTTATCCAGCTGTCTAACCTTAAGCAGTTGCCTGATCTCTGTGCACCCCAATTTTGCTATCTGTACAGTGGAGTTAACCTACTTTCTATGGTTATTGCCAGGAATTAAATGAATTAGTCTATGTGAAGCATTTAGAACAGTGCCTGGCGTGGAGTTGGTGCTGTATAGATATTTACTGTTCTTACTGTTTGTTCATCAACAGCAAAAAGGGTTTTGAAGGCCCTGGCCTCATTGGATGCTGCGGCCAGGGAAGAAGATCTGGGTCATTCAGGAAGATTAACAGCAACTAAGGCAGGTGAGGGTCGGCACCAAAGAGGCTGGACTGGCCTGAGCCACGCCACCGACAGGACGAGTTCTGTCTTCTACCTGCCAAGCAGAACTCTTTCAACTACCAGTAGGATGTCTCTTCACATCTAAAACCATACTGTATATGAGCAGCAAAAATGCCCAGTGTCACAAGCCATGTAGAATAAGGATTTCAGTAAAAGATGACTATACATTTAATTATCTGTTTTTACAGCAGTGCTTCTCAAAGAGTACATAAAAAAAAAAAAGCAGCAGCAGCTTGGGGAGATCTTTTCCCCACATATTCTAATTCCATAGGTCTCATGGGGGACCCAGGATTTTGAAAAAGCACACCCTTCCCACTTCCATGCTGTCCAAAGACCACACTTTGAGAAAAATTACTGCAAAGCACGGCTCCTTCATCCCACCTCAACTCCGAGTGCTGGTGGGTTTCCATTTCATTTTCTTACCCATACTCTAGGTCAACTGTTACCAGTCAACTTGGTTAACTAGCAGTGATGCTAATAAACAGAAAGATTCTTTTATACCAGTGAAAATTAACCATATAAGCTGGCTCTGCTGCAGCTTATACCTGCCTGGGTAGCCAGGCCTACTGTAACGCTAGTCCATCGTGCCAACATGAACAAAATGGATCCGTGACAGAAAGTGTAACAGTTTTAACTACGTGGATTCACGGTAGAGTCTTTGTTGTGGGTTAAACTGTATTCCTCCAACCCTCAATGTGACGGTATTTAGAGACAGAGCTTTTAGGAGGTAATTAAGGTTAAATGCAGTTATAAGGAGGGTGGGCTCGTTAATCCAATAGCCTTATAAGAGGAAGATCTCTACCCTCTCTCTGTCTCTGTCTCTCTTTGTCTGCCTCTCTCTCTCTCACACATACTCACACTCACACTCACACCCGCCAACAGACGGCCATATAGAAGGCAGTCAGTCACCTGCAAGCCAGCAACAGAGACCTCAGCTGAACCCAACTATATTGGCATCCTGCTCTCAGATTTCCAGCCTCCAGAACTGTGAGAAATAAATGTCGGCCTGTTTAAGCCCAAAATGTTTTTAAGAGGAGTATAACAGATCATCACCAACACCTTATCATGACAGGAAAGGCCCCCTGAAGCACACTCCCCCTGGCAGGTAGACTGATGACTGTCACACCTCCACACATTCCCCTCCCGATCATCCACGCCAAAAACTAGGGTTCTAGAAGAGGGAGATTTCAACGACACCAGACACAAGCCCTTCAACCCTCAGGCAGGTTGTAATCTAGTCGGGAAAGCAAGCGTAGCCATACTACCTTTGGGTGAAAGGCACTTTCTGCCACACAGGTGATTCTGGGTCTGTCCAGTTCAGCCATCCACGTTGTCTTCTTTCCCCTGAAGATGTTTAAAGCAGCAGAGGGGTCAGATGATGAGAAAAAAGCCCTGCAGGGTAGCACAGTGCCCAGAGGCCCCCCGCTGGCAGTTACCTCCCTGTCCACCTCTCCCCGTCCCCGTCGCTTTGTTCAGCATCCTCTGTGCACCCCAACGCCGTGTGCCTGTGTCCTGGCTCACCTCTTCAGCCCCATCCAAAACGGGGTGCTGAGCACATATTCCAAGCTGGGCACTCTACGCAGCCCCTGCAACCGGGAAGGAGGGAGACGGGGTCCTGTGGCCAAGTAGGACAGGCCTCTCTGGAGCCACACCTCAGTGCGTGCCTTCCCTCTGCCCCCCCCCATTGTGTATAAAGTTCTCACCAAAGTAAATGTCATTGAGTCTGCACCATAGCCCTATCAGATCAGTCACCCCCTGCTTAATGAAGACGCTGAGGTTGGGGAGGACGAACCATTTCCCAGTATTACACGGCTGGTGCCAGAGAGGACAAGCCCAGTCAGATGCCACGTTCCCGGTCTTCTCTACATGTTGGAATTTGTATGTTTTGTGCAACTGCTAGATGCCAGGCCAGATCACATGACCACAGAGTAACCAGTTATGTCTGGACAGCACATTAATGAATTATAATGCCACGGTTCTCAACCGAAGACAGTTCTGTGACCTGTGCACAGCTAGGATATTTGCCAATGTTTGGAGACATTTTTTTTAGGAGCAGAGAATGCACACGGCAGTGAGTGGGCAGCGAGTCTGGGGGAGGAGGAAGGAAAGCCCGTGCGTCAGGCTGTAGTCTGCATATGCTGTCGGACATAGCCCACGCAGGGTCAGGGAGCGGACTGGTGGTAGAGAGATCATTGTACCAGGGCCTTTCGGACAGACAACATCAATGCAGTGGAGAGACAAGATGCACACTCTATCACAGAACGGCATCCCCTTGCTTTGGCCAATTAGTGCCGTGAAGAAGAGCAAGGGATCCAGGTTCAGGTTTAGAGCTTGAGGACTAGCAGGTGATGAAGTGAGAGAGAAGAAACTGCTGGAGCAGTTGGTTTAGATTACTCAGAACTCTCACGTCAGCCGCCATATTGCTTCAGTAAACCAATAATGGATAATGAGCATGATATTGCTGTTTATCATCCATTGAGAAACTGGACCTATAGTTTATCTACAAATAAGTCAAGTTACCCTCATTCTTGGGGCGACAGGAGTTCAGGGGAAGGAGAACCTACCTTTCCTCAAGACTGCTTAGGCCTCTCCCATTCTCTTATCCTTTCTCCACAGGTTTCTCCAACAGGTAACTTATAATCCTTGTTTCCAATTCCAGGAGCTCAGGAAAACCTGTCCTTTCCCCAGCACATTCCTGAGACTAAATTCTCAACTAAATTCTCATTATTGATCACAGCACTGAAATCCACTGACCTTCTTCAAGCTTCGTCTTCTCCACTAGTTTACAGTGTTTGACATGGTCAACCTCATTCTTTGACTTGCTCCTCTCTCTCATGCTTCTGTCATTGGTTCTCATGATTTTCTCACCATCGATTCTTGAACTCTGGTTTTCCCAAGAGAACACCTCAAGTCTTTTCTCATCTTTTTCCTATAGAAACTTCATGTCTCTCTTTATCATCTCTTTTAACATGCTCAAATAGTGTCTGCTTCTCAGCCTGCCTTTTCTCCAGCATCCAGTTTTTGTCTGCTCAGGGAGATGCTGCTGTTGACTCCCATTGAGAAATGCAGTGGAATGGGTTGATCACTAACTCACTAGTTGCCATCTATGTGATTTGGACATGGCGCTTTGTGGCCCCCTGAGTTCCACTTAGCCCACAGGTTTACATGAGATAAAGTCCATTCAATGACTATTCAGGAGAGAATAACTACAACTAGAAGTTGAAGATGAAGAGAAAGTGGAATGTTCATTCATTGCTGTGGAAATGTAAGCTAGCACAGCCACTTTGGGAAACAAACAATTTTATTAAAAAATTATATATAAATTGATCATATGACCCATAAATACCATATTTAGGTATCTTCCCAAGAGGCATGAAAATATACAGTCCCTAAAAAGATTTGTATATGAATGTTTTAGCAACATTATTTGTAATAACCAAAAAGTGGAAATAATATAAATATCTATTAATTGATGACTGGACTTTTTTTAAGGTGGTATATCCATGCCATGGAATATTATTCAGTAATAAAAAAGAAAGAAGTACTGATAACTTGCTACAACATTGGTGATCCTAAAAAACATTAGACTAAGTGAAAGAAACTAAATGTCACAGACCACATACGTATTCTATGGTTACATTATGTATGAAGTTTCCCCCAAAAGAAAATCCATTGAGACAAAATACAGATTAATAGTTGTCTGGAGCTTGGGGTTTGGGAGCAGGAATGGACTACAAATACCTAAAGGAACTTCTTAGGATGATGGATCCTACAATCGGTTTGTAGTGATATTTGCACTACCCCAATTTACCAAAAATCATTGATTTAGTATACTTAGAATGAGTGAATTTTATGGTATGAAAATTATGCTCTCTGAGTGGCTATTTAGAGGCAGTTTTCTCTTTGAATAATGGTCATACTGCATGCTTCCTTGTTAATAGTGTCACTCATGATCTAAAAAAGATAAAATACCCCCCCAAATTGGACTTAAATCTATACTTTGAGAGTAAACATCTAAGAGTAGGAGGCATGGGCTGGTCCAAGAAGGCTGAAAGACACCCCAGGGTGACACAGAAGCTGTTTGTTGGCCCACAGCAGAAACTATACGATCATCCCCTGAGATTTCCACAAGAGACAGACTTTCATGGGTTTGCTTTGCCTATAACTAAATCCTATTACACTTGTCCAACTCTAGGCCCCCAGCAAGATTCATTGGGTTTGCCAAAATTATTTTTTATAGGCTATGCAAAGGTAAACTTTAGCTTAATTCCTTAGCTCAGTCGTTACAATTTCTCAATTAATGGTATAAAACTAATAAAGTTTAATTATATCTTAAAATAAGCCTTCTTGCCCAGAATTTTAATAATGGTCAAAGTTCTAGATAATGACAGACAATAGAATTGATGATTATTTATTGTTTACATTTTCATTCTCATTATAACATGAAAGGCTGTTAAAATTCTAAATTAAAAATAAATATAACCTTATAAACCTAGAAATCTACTCAGTGAGCTAAATATACATGAAATTAATTATATTCACCTGACAGGAGGGATTTATTTTAAATAGAATTGGGAACCAAATATAGGCACAAATTCAGCCAATATTCATGGCTTGGAGAAAGTTAAAGAAGATTAGTAAAATGTTACCAGCAGCATTTTAAAGAACTGGACACTGGGCCTCCTAGTGGCGCAACGGGTTAAATCTCAGCACTGTCAAGCTATCCCCAGCCACCGCAGCATGAGTTCGATCCCCGGCCAGGGAGCTGACCCACATGGCACAGCAAGTCGATCTGCCTGTTCTGCTCCCCACTCTGCCTCTGGAGAATCCTCTCACTTCCCCCACCTCTGGCCTACACCCCAGCTTGTATGCATAAATAAATCTTTTTAAAAAATAAAGAACTGGAGACTTACATCTACTTGATTTGTTGCTGGCATTCAAATAATTATGGTGGGCAAAACTGGATGGAGTTGGCCCCAGTCATTGGCATCACTGGGCATTTAGATTTTCATCTGTAGGTCAATTTCCTGCACTTTGATTACAAGTCATCAGAGCATCATACACTTAACACTGACTGCCCAGTTGGTAAAACTGGCACTTACCTTTTTTCGAGGCAATTTGTCTGAGTCATCGCAGCCAGCGGCCCTGAAAAAGAAGATGCGTGCTTTTCCCCCTGCCTCTGTTGAGGCAGGAGGCTGTGAGCTGAGTGAGAGGGGCAGGAGAGCAGGCCTTCTCTCCCTGGGGGAGTCCATCGTGACAGCGGCCTCCAGATGGGCAGAGCTGGCAGATCCCTAGTGGCCTGTGTGAACTGCATGACGTCATGGCTTCCCAGCCAGGGACAGCACTGAGAGGCTTTATTTGCACTGCACCTGCCCTGCAAGCAACAGAATTGATTTCTGCCCCCAAAAACCCTCAATAAGAGGAACTATTCATTGAGGATCCTGCCTTGTTTATCCACCAGGAAGAAGGGCTAGGTTCTTGGCCTCTCATGCCTACACATGAGGGGGCTGTCATCTTTATTTAAGATACTGCAGACACCAAAAAACACACAGTCTTTAGCTCTGGGCCTATGAGGAATGATGCAACCTAATAGTTCATTTTTTAAAGAAAAAAGGATGACGTGTTATTCGTCTGTACCCAGCAAATGTCTCAAAACCAAAACAAGTCAAGAAAAGCATTAAAATGACTTTCTCTTCCTCCTCCTCGTCTTCTTTCTCTTCTGTCTCTTCCTTCTTTTTCTCTCCCTCTCTCTCCTATTTTTTGTAGTTTTAATTGATTACTCATAGCAGACAGTCGTTATAACCTAATGAATCAGAGAACTGGGGTGTTTGTAAAGTCAACTGACTTTTAATTTAGCTAAGTTCAGATCTTCCCAGAGGGGTCACTTCTGTGAAGATCTCTAAGGGAAGACCCTTTCAAACTCACTTCCTACAGCGTTTCATGACTGATGGTCCTCACAGTCTGAGTCTGACTGGAGTTAGATTTCTTCTTATAGATCCGGCAAGTGGAATCTCCCTTCAACTTCTGCCTCCTCCCCGACCTTCAGACTTTTAGGCATGGTCAATTAGTCTCTTGGAGGCAAAAGGATTCCAAGTACTGTGATAATAAAATCACAGGACTTGATTGAAAGTCACATTGGAGATGGTCTGCTCTGACTTTTGCAATGGAGAAATCTATGTATTTCCAACAGCTCCAACCCCTACTTAGTTAGATGCGGAGATCGCGGGTTGATTACACAGGAGGACAGTGGTCTGCCTTAGGAAAGTCTGATTGTCAACAAATACATAAATTAAAATGTCCATCAATGAGCCAAGTTTGTTTGCCTCCCTGTAACTTCACTGGATTTCACGTGGTTTCTCTTGAAAGATACAAAACAATCTGGAAGTTCTTTCTTATGGGACCTTCAGATGGTTGACAATACTTTTGTTCTCCCTCTGCTCCTAACACCAACCTCATATACACATTCCACACTTCACTTTCAGATCAGAGGTTGGGTTATGCTTTCATCTTTAATACTGGAGTCCTCATTTGCATGACATTGCAATAAAACTATATAAATACAAAAAAAATCACATTTTAAAAACTCTACATATGACTTAAATGCATCAACTATAGCTACATTAAATAAAGAAAAAACTTCCACTTGAAAAGTAGAAACTCTACAACTGTTTACATAGTAATCTCCAAAATGGCATAAGCCTAAAATAGTCCTCTGAGGTACAGGAAGAAAAATATAATATCAACTGACATTTCTTAATCTAAGTAAGGGATGTGAGCCCTCTGGATATTTACATGAAGTAGTACATGTATATACTTTACATGTAAACATTCATAGGTAGGGGGTACATCTCAGATTTCCTTAACTGTAGCGATATGCTATAAGATATCTCAAGACCTCGGTTGTAAACTGTGTTGATAATCTATGAATTCACTAATCTAAGGTGCAAACTTCTGTAAGGAAAATAGAATACTAATATCTAGTAACATAGGAGAGAGATTTCACAAAGGAATTTAAGATTCTGTCAATGAAAAAACAAATCAAGGGGCCTCCCTGGTGGTGCAACGTGTTAAGTCTCAGCACTATGAAGCTATCTGCAACACGAGTTCGATCCCCAGACAGGGAGCTTCCCACATGGTACAGCAGACCTCTCCTGCCTTGCCCGCTGCTCCCCTCAGCAGTGTACTTCAGTAGATCCACCTGTTCTTTTTTTTTTAAAAAAGATTTATTTATTTATGCATACAAGCTGGGGTACAGGCCAGAGGCATGGGACGGCTAGAGGGGTTATCAGAGATAGAGTGAGGAGAACAGGCAGATTGACAGAAACACACTGCTAAGGGGAGCAGCAGGTGAGGCAGGAGAGGTCCACCAAGCCATGTGGGAATCTCCCCAGCCAGGCTTCGAACTCGCCTTGTTGCTGCCAACAGCTCCACAGCACAGCGCCTAACCGCCATGCCACCAGGGAGGCTCAGATCCGCCTGTTCTGCTCCCCACTCTGTCTCTGGTGAATCCTCTCACCAACACCCCACACCTCTGGCCTGCACCCCAGTTCTTTGATGCATAAATAAATAAATATTTTTTTAAAAAATCAAGAATGTATTTTAATGTGTTTTAAATTATATTAGCTCTTTTAGTAACTAAATCAAACAGAGTTTGTCTAAACTTCTCCAAAAGCAAATACAAGCAAAATTTAATTAATCTTCTTACAAAAATAGAAATAGTTACAGGTGTGTTCCAATGCTGATTTAATCAAATTAGAAATCATTAATTTAACTTTGCTATATTAATATTTTCCTGGCTGTTGTAAAACTTTTCTGGATCCCGGTGATATTAGAGCTTGTTGGTGATGATTGGGGAATCCTTTCTGCCTTGCTGGTGCAACGGGGTACAAAGCAGATGTAAACTCTGCTGCTTCCAGGCTCACAGGTCACAAGCTAGGATGCTCTCAAGCTCTGGGCCTTTTCTTTGTAATCTGGAAAAAACTATCACTCTCTTATTTCTTTCTCCATCTTTAAAATGGGAACAGTGACATGAAGATATAAAGAAACATATGGCTTAGAAGTAGAAACCAACACAAACCAAAATCTTAGGTGGTAAGGGGCACAAAATTAAGTCTGAAGTAGAGTCTCATGAAGATGTGTTTGATAAATATTGATACTCTCAACTTTCCAATGATATTTACGTACCTCAGTAGTGGTGACAGCATAGAGAATCATCTTCAAAATGAGGCAGTTCACTGTAACATGAAAGAAAATGAAACATTTCAGAGTCACATTGTTTAACTACTGTATTCCATGAATTTTCAGCATTTTCTTAAGAATAACCTACACAGAGGGCCTCCCTGGTGGTATGAGGGATTAAGTCTCAGCGCTATGAAGCTATCCGCAGCCACTGCAGCATGAGTTCAATCCCCAGCCAGAGAGCTGACCCACATGGCACTGCAGACCTCTCCTGTCTCCCTGCTGCTCCCCTCAGCAGTGTATTTCAGTAGATCAACCTGTTCTACTCCTCACTCTGTCTCTGGTGAATCCTCTCACCCACCCACCCCTGCCACACACCTCTGGCCTACACCCTAGATCTTGTATGCATAAATAAATAAATCTTTAAAAAAATACTATACACAGAGAGAATGAGAGGACACAAAAAGCAGGGGATGGAACACCTATGTTAGTTTTTCTCTGATTTTTAAAAGACAAGCTGTTGTTATTGGAACTGATGACTGATAGGTGATAATTGCTCCTCTTAATATGGATGTGTTTTAATAAGTAGCCAGAACTTTCTGCTTCTTGAGATCATGTGAGCTATATTGTTTCTCTTCCCAATGGCCTTTGACACCTTCACGCTGGTGATGGAAAGGCGGCAGGACCCACAGACAAAGCATCCTGACGATGCCAACCTGCTCGAGAGAATGAGCCACCTTGCCATCCCCCTTGTCCCCATTCTCCTCAGAGTCTCACCAACAAACATTGCCCAGAGCCAGGCGCGTGCCGCCCAGAAAGTCTCCAATGAAGCTGCGTGATTTGAATTCTAAGTAGAGAACCAAAGGACTTAGGCTCAGACTCCAGGGGAAGATGAATAACATAAATGGCCTTCTCCCCTGGAAAAAAAATCTAATTATATGTGTATAGATTTTTTTAAAGGTTGGCACTGAATACTCAGAGATATATTAAAATCATATTTACCCTCCATAGGAAAACTGAAAAGGAAATGATATTCTGAGACAAAAGGCCAACTCCAAAACTTGGGAGATGGCGGCAGTTACGAAATGCAGCTTGCGATGAAAGCGCGCCCATAAAATGCTAACTCCGTCCTTCACTGCCTAGAGTTCAGGCACTCCTCACCATCATCTCTTCACTGTTCCCTCCCGAGCATCTTCTCTGTAAAGGGGACCTCCTTTTAAAAACTTTTTGAACATGCGGGGTTTTGTTGGTGGCTATGGTTATGGGTCTGCTATCAATCTGTACCAAAGAATTTAACAATTGCTAACATATTGTCATTCCTGAAACCGTTATAATTAGTGATACAGGGAAGCAAGGATAACACGGTAACAAGAGCATAAAACTTGGGCTCAGCAATGTCTGGCTTTCAGGCCTGGGTACATTAGGTCAGTCCAGCAGTGGAACCTGGAAAAAATATTTAGACCTTCAAACCTCAATTTTGCACTCATAAAATGAGAGAAATGCCTCTCATTCCAATTCAACTCAACGGGACTTTTGAATTCAAGGTGAACTTGTGTGTGTACGACACGTAAGTTCTCAGTCAAGAGTGGCTATTATTATTGTCAGACATCCGGGCTTTTGTTTCATATGCAGGTTAAGATGATAAGGAAAAGATCTTACATTCAAACTAGAATTGATTTCCAGTTCTGCACTCTGAACAAATGTGTTAGTTATTCTAACAAACTCTCAAACCAGTGAGCTTTTAATTTATTTGTAAATATTTGTCCAATTGTAACTTGGTGGGGGGGAGTGAAAATGGGAAAAATCATCTTTTGAATAACATCAAAGATTGCACTTACGATCATTTCTTGATTTTAGTACCTTCTCTTATCCCAATGGATTCATCACCCCAATTTTCAAAATGGGTATGAAACTAGTGAATATCTTCTGGTTTTTCCTGTTCTTGTTCCAACTGTAAGTCTATTTGGGTACATCATAGTATTAATCATTAAGAGACAGAGTTACTGATCCAGGTGAAATCTGTTATGCTTTACATAACAGGGGCAAAACAGCCCTCAGACTTCAAATATTAAAGACATAATATCAAGAAGACATTTTGTCACAAAGTTTAAAAACAAATGTGATTATGCAGCCTCCTATAGTAAGATTTGGTTAAATAGATTTCACAATTTAGAATATCTAGACTTTCAGATAGTAACACACACAGAAAAGTTTCATTATCAATAAAAAGGATTCCCAAGGATGTGCAACTGATTTGGATGATATTAAATTAATAACTTGGAAACAATGTATTTGGATACCGGTCTTGCAGTGTAACAAATCATGCCAAAATTTAACAGCTTAAAACAACAAAAACATAGGTACTCACAGTCCCTATGGCAGAAACCTTGGTACTGCTTAGCTGGATGGCCCAAGATCAAGAATCCTGTCTCCTGATGTTGCAGTGAGGCTCCAACCAGGGCTGCTAGGCCATCTGAAGGTCCGCGCGGGAGAAGATCCACTTCTAAGTTCACACAGAGCTGTTGGTCGGTCGCAGGTTCTCACTGGCTGTTAGCAGGGATTCCAGTTGTCCACCCTGTAGGCTTCTCCGTAGGTTGTCTGAAGGTCTTCGTGAGATGGCAGCTGGCTCCCCAGTCCCTGTGTGGGCTCTCAGTCTGAGGCTTCTGTTCTTTGCCAGGTGAGCCTTTCCATAGGGCAGCTCACAACATGGCCACCGGCCCCTACAGCAAGTGAAGAGAGAGAGAGAGAGGAGAGCAGAAGTCCAACTCTGGTCACAAACTTCTTCTCTCTATTCCACTGATCACAAAGATGATTCTGGAATGGTGTGGAAGGGGATGACACGAAGATGTGATAACCAGGAGAATGTGGAATTGCAGGTCATAAGGGGACCGGCTACCATAACACCCAGAACCATTAAAGGCAGAATGGACTCTGGTCTGCTTTAAGGTGTGGGCTCTCTCTGGCTGAAGGAAGACAGACGGCCCGTGATTGGGGGAAGGGTCCTGGGCAGAGCAAAAGGGAAAGACTGAGTCACATACACCACAGTATGAAGCCATTCATGTAGACACATATTATAGTTGTGCTTCTACTAACAAACTCATGTTTTTCCTGTGACTTTTCTACATAGGCTAAAAGAAAAGATGACTTGAAAAAAAACAAACTCTGTTTTCACCTATAGTTAACTTTAGTCTCCAAAAAATGTCTAGTTTGTGAACAGATCTAGTTGGAGGCTAAATCGTCGAGAGAAATCTATTTGCTACATAGAATTTTAAAACCAAAAGTGATTTGGAGCCACATCTCCATTTTGGAGCTGAGGAAAGGGGGACCTGATTAGTCCTTACATTCTCAAGGGATCCTGAGAGACAGAGGGAGAGCTCAGAATGGAATTCTCAAAGGGATGGTGTTTCAGTTATTTTTTAACCAGAAATAATACAGAATAAGGTGTTGCCAGTACATCATGCAGGCTTATTTTGATTTATTCCACAGACACTAAGGAGACTTCTCTGTGCCAGGGAACGGAGAAATAAAGATAGGACTTGGTCTTGCCCAGGAGACCGCACCGAGGAGCTCAACTGACATACAAGGACAAAATGAAGTGCAATGTTGAGTGAGGGCGGTCTGAGGAGCTGCTGGAACAAGGTCTGGGCTGTGAGCTATCTGAGCTTTTTTGAGTATCTGAGTATCACCTTCTCGGTGCTGCTGAAACTGAGTATCTGCAAGGTAAATTCCTTGACTCAGCTACTGCTTCTCTTCGGAGTTCTCCAGCAATGATCTTTTAGAAAGAACAACCTGGGGAGGGCTGGAAGCCCTGAGGATATTGACCTTTCACTCTATAAAAAACACTTGAGGTCTAGATGACTAACGGTACATGCAGCGATTCTGGCAGTTCTCAAACGTTTGCTCTATCTGTATCTTCATTCATTAAATGAATTATTGATACCTACCAAGTGCCAAGCATGATGCTAGAGACTGGGACAGAGCAATAAATGACTCTCATGTGTCCCCAGGTAGTTTCTAGGAAGTCCTCTGTCTACTGCTCACCTTCACTCTAGAGAAATGGTCACGTCTCTTCTTTCATCATCGGTAACATAATTTTCTGGTTCTAGCTGCCAAGATGGTGCCTAATGCTACAAGTGGCTCTGGGGTGAAGGAAAATACACAATTCCTTAAAGAAGCTCTTTTAGGGTTTGTTCCCTTAAAACAAACTGGACATAAGACATGCTAGCAGTGTCACCAGAATGGACTTTTTAGTCCAGGAGTCTGTGTTAACGCATTTTCCTTCTTCACTGGGTCACCGGGACTGGCATTGGAAGCGACGCGTGGGTCACTTACAGGAAGTGATGGTTATTCGTGTGTGGTTCATCAGAACCTCAAGTTTTCCCAGGACTGGCTTGTTAATGGTTGAACAAACTCAACGCCAATCAGGAGCCAACCATTTGTTTTCCATGAATATTTCCATTTCTCGTGACCTAGAGCCTTCCTTCAAATCTCATCTATTTAGGGGGGGTTGGGGGACAATAGATTAATGGCATTAATATTTCCCCCTTCACCTCCTGGAGGGCCTGCATTTTGCAGGAGAAGGTGACATCAGTGTGAAACTCACCCCTCTTAAGCTTTCAGAAACATGTCTCCTTATTTAAAGATCAGATTATCCTCCTTCCATTGTTTTCCATTAGATTTTGTTTCCTTTCTCCTTTTGGGGAAAGGCCAGCTCACTATTTTTGAAAGGTGATGGACCATGTCAGGATTTAGAAAGTGAAAGGAAAGAGATTGGTTTGGATTTTCTCACTCTCTTTGTGTGCGCTAAAGCTCAATAAACTTCGAATGGTGACTGCAGGTATAGGGTAGAGGAAAGCTTTTGTATCCTCAGAAAGCCTAGGTCTCAGTTGGATTATAGAGGTAGTCAAGAGATAGGGAAAAAGTTCAAATAGCACTTTGACTACTTTCCATGTCAATGGGTATGTATCAGCCATATTCCATTGCTATAAGAATCAGCATGTTTAAGTATTGATAAAATAATTTTAAAGGATACAATGCAAGTTATCAAAAAATTGGATGAGTTTGTGGCAATCAAGACAGGACGGTATGCAGTTCATATTCAAGTTTATAGATTTTTCTGAACACTGAATAAATTGTCAACAGGGCACTAAAACCCTAGGTGAATCAGTCCCAGCTGTTAATCTACCTGATACCATCTCTTTTTGAGTTTTTTTTAAGACTCTAAGTAAAAACTTTAAGCTCATTCTGGCACTCCGATGTCAATTCATTGGGACTTGACTATATTCATTTATTCTGTAGATTTAATGCCATCTTTCTTTAAAGCAAATTACAAAGTAACACAGCATATAGCAAATCTAAAGCCAGCAGGAAAGCCAAAATGTGCAGTCCTCATTTCGGGTCTGTATAACACAAGGGAATTTCTTTAGTCTATGTTTAAAATACAAAACTCAGCCACACTCTCCACCCATAGTTAGAAACATACATGCCTCCAGTTTTGCTACCTGGTAAATATGTGTTACAAAAACAGATCTGCCTGTGACCACCCAGGGCTTAAAGAATAATGTATGAAAACTTTCCAGTTTCAACCATTTGACTCTTTGGAGAGTGCGGGATTTTTTTTTGAGGGACATGAATGAGAGAGTTAACAAATTCGAATTCACAGCCAGTGATGGGCTCATTCACCGTTTCACAAACTTATTTTATACTTTTCATTTCCAAGTACTTAGCCTAGCACTCCAGAGAGTTGTGCATCTCAGAAATGACGGAGAAAAAAATAAAGTTCTTATGTGCATTAGGAACTGAAGACAGTATATCAAGCTGAGGTTAAGGAGGCATGGATGAGGCAAGGCAGCCTTTTGCTGTGACTTCTCTCCAACTTGGAGAAATAAATTCTGTGCAATCATCAGTCATCAGACAGCCAGCATTGCCCATCACTCTTCCTCTTCCTTTCTTTTTATTGGAGTCCACATAGGCATAAAGGGAGGATAAATTAATTAACTGCGCATAATCACCGAATTCTCCAAACACACCCAGACTTCACCCAGTGGAAGCAAAAGTAGGCTGTGCGGTGCAAGTGGTGTAGATGGTAGATAGCCACCATCTATGGTAAATCTATTCCCACAGCAGGATTAAGTGAATTCAAATTCAAATGTTGCATCCCCAATATGTTGTCTAGAGTGAAGAACTGTAATTTCCTCATTGCAAAACGGAATAATGCTTTCAGTATAAGGTATTTGTCAGAACCCTCCTAGCCACAAGGGGCAATTTAGTATGAAAAGATAATGCGCATAGAGAATACAGGATTTATATAACTAACATCTTGTGATTGGGTATTTTTGTTACTTGGCTAACAGTATTAATTTAATTAAGTGTACAAGAGGACTTTCTCCCAATACCCAGAGAAGACTATTTGCATTTTAAGAAATTATCACAGCTTGTTATATAATTGCAGCCACGGAGCTGGATGCCCTTGACAATGCCCCTCGTTTTCTCCTCTCTGCTGCTTCTCTCATATCCCTTTCCCTTCAAAGTTTCCCTGCATATTGCTTTCTATAACTCACATCTTCCTCTAAGAAGCAAGTTTGTCGGCTCATTAATACAAAACTTACAGAGGGCTCACTACATATTGATCTAATTAAATGTTTTTGAGTCAGGACAACAATAATAATGGGATTCATTATTGTAATTTGTGCAGCCGAAGTCTACACATAAATAGGGAATCTTTATTTTGCAATATTGCCAGTGGAAAATGACTTTCAGACATTAGGACCTGGGAGAGCCTGAGCTACAGCTGCTCAGCGATGCCCCTCCCCTGGTTCTGGCCAGCAGCCCCGACATCCTTGCACAAAGTAATCACAGATCACAGCATTTAATCACTGAAAACAAGCACTCCAGAGGACAGCAGTGTCAATATCCCACTCTCTCATTATCTGTTTGGATTGCACATCCACACTGTCAGATAAACAGAGTGGAAAATTAAGATTAAAAATATGGTAATTTCATTTCAGGCAGCAGGCACCACTCACTGCCCCTATTATGCTATTGATTACCTCTGAATTCAATTTTTCTTTCAATGCAAACTTTAATCTGTTTGCTACCCAGCAATTCAACTCCCCAAGGGCTATTTGAGAGTAAGTAACCATTTAATCTGATGCTAACTGAAAAATCACCGTCCTTAATGAATTGTGTAAATCATTCAGCTCTAAAGCACCTTTGACTTCTATTTCATTTTTTATTTTCTACTCAATATAGGAAAGGATCGGCTTGTGAATAATTACAAAGTAGCAAGTATTTTTACATAGAGCAAATATGATAAAAACCCTATTATAGTGGGGCATGTGTAATGAACAGTACTTTTTAATTTCAAAATAGCTATTCATTAAAAAAGAATGGAAGATTAAAAAGAGAGGCTCAAAGCTCAAGGTAAAAGTTGATAGACATTGTAATTACATGGTTAATTTCAAAGATTTATATGCTGTTATGATTTAAAAGGAATTTTTATGACCTGACATTTTCATTTGAGAAGATTTTTTATTTAAAATTAATCTTCGAGCTCCTATTCTTAATTATTTCTTGGCAAGCGATAAATGGAAATACAAAAAAATGCCCTATATCAAATGTTTAAGCAGAATAAATGCATGCGGATTTTCGGGCAGCAATAAAGTGGTTTTTACTTATTTAAATGGCTTTACACTGAAATCCCCGGTTAGAGGACTGTGTAGGAGAGAGCTGGAATTTATTGGCCCATTTAAGGGAGCAGCAATCTTCCTGCAATGCGGCGTTTAGGGCATTTCAAAATATGAAATAGGAGAGAGGGTTTTGCTTCGACGATTTGATTGTCTTTCAAGTAGGCGTGAAGACTTTTCAACAGGTCTCTCTCCCCGCGGGTCCCAGACCCCGAGGGCTCCCTCGGAGCTGAGGGGGGCGTCGAGACTGCACGGCCTCCCTCTTGCACCCCGCGAGCCGAGCCGCAGCCACCGCCCCGGAGCAGGAGAGCGAGCGGCTGACGCGGGCGCCCGGTGGCAGCTCGGCCTGCTCTGCGGGCGCCCGGCGGGGCTACGGGCCGAGCCCTGTCATTTGGCCGCTCCCTGCCGGCTGATGACACTGCACTTCCCGGAGGCGAGCCCCACAAAGTGTAGGGCTGCGGGGACAACATGGCGGGGCGCCTAATTACCCGGCCCAACGGGCACAGCGCGGCCGCGCAGGGTGGCGCCAGGGGCCGAGCGCGGGCCGGAGTCTCCAGCGCCCACCACCCGCTGGCCGCGCCCGGCGCCCCCAGTCCCGAGGCTCATGCCGAGGTCTGGCGGCGAAGGCAGACGGGCATTTTGGCCTCCCACACTCCGTGAGGACTTTGCAGCCCCCGCTTCCCCGTCTTCACCTCCAGAGTCCCCTTTTCCAGCAGGGTTTGGGCCCGGCCCCTGGCTCCCCCTTCTGTTCTCGCCCCTGCACCGGCACCGCGGGGCCCTCTAGGAGGTGGGGGTCCCGAGCGCTTTAGGGGATCTCTGTAAGGGGGGGCCGCCGCCGGACAGCAGAGTCCTAAGAGCTAAGAACTGGCAGCGAGTTAAACCCTCAGTCCGAAGAGGAGCGAGGTTGCCCCTCCCGGGGCGGAAAGGGGCACCCTCGCGGGACCCAGGCCCCGCAACTCCTGGCGCGCAGGACAGGGATGGGGGCGCGGGGGGCGCGCTGCTGGCTCGGATTCTGGCCGGCAGGCGGGGGCTTGGGTTGTTTCGCTCACAAATCTCGCTCCGGAGCCGGGGCGCCGGGTCTCGGAGCCGCCGCCGTGGGCCCGAGGTGGGCTCTGCAGCCCGCTCCAGACCCGGCGGAGGTCCCCTCCCCGCTCCCCGAGCGCCCTCTGGGCGGCAGCGGGCGGGGAGTCGTCAAACCTCGGTCTGCGGCTCTGCTTTCCCGGACCCCACGTCTTCACCCTAGAGTCTCCTTCTCAGCATTTCACCTCCCGGGGGAGCAAGGGAGAGAGGGCAAATTAAAGATAACCGTGGGCGCCTAAACATGGAAGTCTTTTCAGCTCCGCTTGAGATACCCCGTTGCTGGAACTCGGGGTAACTTAAGAAGAGTCAGCACAAAGCTGGCCTGGGGAAGAGGCCCGGGGTGGAACGCACCCGAGTCAGTCACCGGCCAAAACCTGAGGTTGAAATTCTATCCCGCACCCAGCCCTCGCTCTGAATGCTGAACTGGAGCTGGTGGGTGTTATTTCAGGTCAGTCACCGCTCTGGGAAGGCAGGAGGGCAAACTTCTTGCGCGGCGCCTCTCGCCTCCTCAACCTCAAGTCCAAACCATTTTATCCTGCGGGATGGTCTTTCGTTTGTTCTCTGGATCTCCACTTCCTCGAAACTGTAACTTTGTAGGCTTGGGGTCTGTCTTTTCTGCTAACCAACATTAGCAAAGACGATGGATCATCTGATACAGTGGTAGACAGATTCGCTCACGGTTCAGTTTTTAAAAGCATTTTATTTTGTTGAAGGTAGTGAGCGCTGTTATGACAGTACTGAAGTATTTTAAATACCTGGCTCTCCCAACTTCCTTAGAACTCATCTGAACTATGCTGTCAGTCATGGTTTAAACACTGAGCTACTGAGGGATAACCAGCTACCAGGTATTGGTTTTTATGTAGAGCACATTTTGACAACACATTCATTCCTCCACTTTGCACCTACATTTGAAGGAAAAGTTTTCCTTTATTTGTTTTTCCCAAAATTTCCAAAGGCCACGATCTCAGCCTCCTTATGAGGCAGCACGTTATTGAATTTTACTATATTGAATTAGATGCCAACCTCAAAAGGGAACAGAAAAGGCAACTTTTATTCTGATCTTTGCTCAAAAACTACCTGAGTCTATTTATTTTTTAGCTGTTGATTTTTAAAGCCACCCTTTCAGGTGGGAAGTCAAAAAGTGGGATCTGGCAGGTTTGCATTTTCTCAATGTGAAATACACACAAAGCAGCAACATTTGCAAGTCAGACTTATGTCAGTGTATGTTAATGGAATATAATAACTGCAAAATCCCTTAAATATACTAACAAATAGCCTGACATGTGTCATAATGACAGAAATGCAAGTTTCTGTTCTTCACTCTCTCATCCCCAGTGACTAGCAAATTGTCTTGAAGTCCTGTTAAACTGGAGTTACACTACTAGTGCTGAAGTTGTCCTAACATCACCCTATATTTTCTTGATTTTTGTTGTTGTTGTAGTTTGAATGGTCATTTCTCCTGCTTTGCATTTTGGGTGAGAGCACAGGTTTTTAGAAATCCTGAAATATCAGTAAAGAGCTGGTTTTCACAGGGTAGAAGACTGAATACTTTAACCTCAGTTTATGGCAACCCCTCCCCAAAGTCCATGTGAAAAACAACCATGTGCATGAATACATTTAACATACAAACATGGTTTCCCTTGATTTTTTAAATCTAATATTGGGAAATAGGAAATGACATTAAAGGTGCTGTCACTTCCCCTGCAACAGACTAATTTGGAAAACAAGCCCAAATGTTTCTCCTGGTAAACATTTCCAAATCAAAAGCTGATCTGACTATCAGCCACCTCACCCAGAAAGCACTGAGGAGCTAGTCAAGGAGGAACTGTGTGTGGCATTGACTAGAGCAAGGGGAAATCCATTTGGGGGAGATGAAAATCAGGCCAGAAAGTTTGCAGAGAGAACCCCCATAGTGAAGTTCCCAAGGGCAGGGGGCCAGGGAGATTTCTGATTGCTACTTCGTAGAGAACAATCGCTCTGGACCAGGAATACCCACAGAAAATTAAATGACAAATCCATTCATTATTAGTCTAGATGAGGGAGTTCTCAGTCTTTTGCAAGGAGGCAGGAAAATCATAGGGGGGGGGAAAGGATTTTAAAGGTATGGCATAAATTGCAAACATGTTAAACACTGGACAGAGGGGTAGACTATATATTCATTCATTTATTCACCAAATGTTTATTGAACATCTACTAGTTCCAGGCACTGATGGAGCTTTGGGGATTCAGCTCTTCTCAAATCGCTCTTCCTCTGCTTTCATTAAAATTAAGTCTGCCACTAGCTGCATTACTAGGGTAAAAAAAAGGAATTTACCATTTGCTACTAGGTGCTAACTCCATGCTTTGCTTTAGGACTGCAGTAACCCCCTGGTCAATCGAATCAAATTCCAAATGGAGTTTTGCCCATTAAATCATTCAAACTCAGTTCCCAAAGACTGTCCAAACTCATCCACTTTCACCTTGAGAGAGGAAAGTTAACATTTCAAGTATTTACACCTATATTGGCAGTAGGAGAAACATTCACCCATTTAATCCACAAAATGACACCCAGAGGCTTATGATCACCTTCTCACAGATGAGGAAACTGAGACTCAAAGATTTTAAATTTCTCATTCAAGCTATAGAGCTATTATGTGGGAGAAGTAGATTTTGTCTCTAAGCCAGTCCTCCAAATCTGTCCTCCTCCAGCTTGAGAAACTACCTTATAAACTGCAAGGTATGGTATGAAATATCGGTGCTTCTATTAACCATTAACTTACTTCATTTTGAAATATCAATTCTTACAGTAATGAAGTAACACTGTCATCTCTTTGTTAGTGAACTGACTCCTTACTTCTTTATCGTTAGTGCAATGATTCCTAAGCATCTTTCTCGCACGTGATTTTTTTCACTTAAAATAAGGTGTTGAAATGGATCAGAAATTGTTTATCTTTCATCCATAAATATCTATCATAGTGTTTTGTTCCAAAGAATTTGTGTTCTCAAGCTAATACCTCTGATCCAGGTTCTATGTATGTTGTTCTATTATGTTTAAGATTGGGTTTCATCTAACCAAGGCACTCCTCCAAAACCAACTCAGAACAAAATACCAGAATCATTTCCAACTGTTCAGTGATCGCACTTTCTACACAACCTCACAGCTACTAACTAAAATTTCTTTATAATCACTTTCTGCAGCTCTCAGAATGGTTAAGCATTATCTGACTCTCAAGGAGCATCCTCAGGACAGAAGTGATCTTTGCAATTTAATTACCACACTCTAGGAAAATACAAATGAATCTCTGGTACCTGGGTAAACGCTAGTGATGCAGGCAGTATCTCGGCTGCACAGCAATTGGTGGAGCAGGCAATGATGTCATCATCTTTCACAAATACGTGAGGAGCTCCTTAAAACGTAATCCATTGTTTTCATTTTCTGAACGTGTTGGAATCAACTGGATTGAGACTCGTCCATAAAGTTTTTCAGTTCTGTCGAAGGAATCGTATGTTAAGGAGAATCACAGAGCTCATTGTAATTTGAAAGGTGCAATGTTGAGCAATTCGCATCCACTTTAAAGCATAAAAGTACATTTTTAGATATTGCTTTTAAAGTTCTGGCCATACTGACGGTTACTTTCAGGTTAGTTCTTAGTCGCCTATGCTGTACTTCACCTATGCTCTGGGTTTCTTCCTCAGCATCCATCTAAAGCTAAGCGTTTTCTGTCAACCTAACTGTGTTTTTATGGAAGCCCTTCATGTTTACAGTGTTTTGCAATTTACAAAAGTGCTTCCACAAACGTTCCCTCCTTCTGGGCTTCACAAAGTACCTGGAGGAGGTGGAATGGGCTGCTGGTGTTTTCTTCAATTTGCAAATGGAAACAGAGGCACCAGCCATGAAGAGCCAAGAGTGACTCTTCTACCTCATGACAGCTGCGTGTGGGCCGATGTTCTCCTCCCCATTCCAGGAGCCTGTGCTGCAGCCACCCATCTCTTCAGGGAAACCAGTTCGGGTCCCACACTGAGCTGTCCAATTTTCCATTTCCTGAGGTGTTCAGGCACCTCAGTGATAGCATTATCCAGCTTTATTAACACAGAAAAAGTGCAACTCTCCATTTCCCATGAGACCTTTTAAAATGACCTTTCATTCTTCGAGTCATTTTTTAAAAATTTCTAACCAGATGGCACAATATACAATCTGTGCCTGGTGGAACCACGTTTATTTTCAGTCAGCTTAAACTCCTGCTTCTACTCACTAGGAAATTTCAGGTTCATGATCAAAAGCTGCTTAGCTGTCCAGGTATTGGTCTATTGGTCAGTGGGGGTGAGTGAATTATGCTAAAATAGTGCCAACTTAGCTGAATTTTAAGGAGTTATTCACAGCACAAAATGTTTGGTGCCTGCATTCTAGTAGGCGTATGTGTCTGAGACTAAGTGCTGATTTTTTTTTCCCCCACAGTTACTTAAGGACAGTCTTTTTCTCCCTTCTCTGAAATGTGCATCTTTAGCCTATCTGTCTCCATTAATTTAACACTTTTGAAGGCTACTCCATATCCCTGCCATAAAATGATGGACATTGCTGATCCTGTATCCAGCCGCATCTGTGGCATCTGTGACTCTTCCCGGGGTGTCAACCAGATTATTTTTCTATCACTCGCGCCCACAGTGAGTATGCTGAACAGTGTATCTCTAAACCGGCCAGCCCCACCCACAGCCTGAGTCTCTATTATCGGCAGCCACAGATGCATATTTTTATTTAGTTTCCAGTCCTTAGGGAATCCTCTCCATGTGCTCTTCCTTGAGTAACAAAATCTTTGGATTTTCCCTTTTCTGTTACATCTCCTGAAATCCTTTGAATGTGTATTCGGGATGGTTACAGAAAGCATTGCCACAGCAAGAGCATGTCCCTGCCTGCTTTGAATGCTGGCCCACGCCCACAATGGATCATTTCATGCATGCTTGCCTGTGTTTCTGGCTGGTTTGAGTCCCCCTGCATCTCCTGATGCAGTTGCCACCAGCACAGCAGCTCACAAGCTGTTCTAAAATGTACACACACACATCCCATACCAAATGCTCTCCTGCTTGCCTTGGGTGCATGTTGCTGTACGGTTAAGGCACTAGTGAGCTATTCCTAGGCTCCAATATCCAGGGAATTTTGTAAATCATGCTATTTATGGTAGCAGGTTCATATTTGCACGCTGAGCTCTTTTGGTATAAACAATAACAGAGGTGCTAAAATGCCATTAGAGGCCCTCTGTGGTGGCGCAACGGGTAAAGTCTCAGCCTATGAAGCTATCGGCAGCCACTACAGCATGAGTTCAATCCCCAACAAGGGAGCTGACCCACATGGCGCAGCAGACCTCTCCTGCCTCACCTGCTGCTCCCCTCAGCAGTGTATTTCAGTCGATCTGCCTGTTCTGCTCCCCACTCTGTCTCTGGTGAACCCTCTCACCACCCCACACCTCTGGCCTATACCCCAGTTCTTGTATGCATAAATAAATAAATCTCTTTTAAAAAATAAAATGCCATTGGAATTGATGGCTTAGATCTGGAGGTGTGCTTGAGACTGCCATTCCCGCAAGCAGCTCAGAACATCACCGGGCAAATTCAGAATTAGGAAAGGAGGGCAGGTATGGGGGTACCTGCCCCTGCTCCAAGTGTTCCCAGGATGACGCAACACATCCTTTCTTTCCCAATTGATAGATGAGAAATGATGAGAAATGTATTCCAGTTTTGTTTAAAAATAACTGTTCTTTATACCTATTTGATATTTTTCAGGCTCCTGCGAAATTGCCAAAGGCACATGTATAATCTACTCTGTTTATCCTGATGATTTTGATCCTTTGGAAGAAAACTGTTGATAGGTAGGGATCTGAGACAGCATTTTGTTTACTTTGTAGATAAAGTTTCTGAAGAAGGAAGGGAGAGCCTTTTGCCAGCTATGATTTAGGGGAGAAAGCATGACTAAAAACATCTTGAGCCCAGGAAACACTCTCTCACTACTTTCCCCAAGAGTAGACTCCTCAAGTGGCTTTGCTTATCATTATCATTACTCTTAATTGGGGATAATATGCACTTAGACTTGGGAAAGAACGATGTCAAAGCCCTTGACAAATCGTTATCAGAATTCCCATTTTAGAGGCAGAGCCAAGGAGGCATGCGGAGGTCAAGTTGATTGCCGAAGGTCATAGAGGAAGCTTATCTTCTCATCAGTGTTTTCACGGCGCCTCTATTGTAGGGACAATGTTGTGTTCCCACAGAACCATTAACAGAAAAAGAAGACAAAGGCAGATGGATGGAAACATACCTAAGACCTAGGGTGCCTTATGACACAGACACAGCAGGATAGGCTGATACCAGAAGAAAGAGGTCCAGATCCAGCCTGCCTTTAAGCTGTCCCTGGGACATATCAGTGACCAACCACCCGGATGTCCTCACAGAAAGGGAATGAAGAGATATCATTCAGTTGTTACATACATTTTTTACCTTGCAGCTGCTATATAAATAACATTGTCTCAGGTATCCTGTGGACAAGTACAAAGAGATATTAAATTGGACTTCTAAGAGTTTTCCATCTAAAAGGGGAAATAAGGCATAATACATGTAAGCATCTACCCATGAAGTTCTAGTATCCAGTTTAATTGCTGGGGCATAGTAGATGCTCAGTAAATGTGTGTTGAGTTGATAGTTATTGGCTCACTACTCAGCCTGAACTTACTCTTTGTCAAAGTGATTGTGTGTGTGTGTGTGTGTGTGTGTGTGTGTGTGTGTGTGTGTGTGATTTGACTGCCTGAAATGTGTATAGCAGGTTATAGAGAGATCAGACTCAATGGGTCTTTAGAGTATGCTCAAAGGATCTTTAAATTTTTACCTTTCCAATAATCCCTGACATAAAAAAAAAATGGCAAATGCAGTGCAAGAACTCTTGAGTACCCTTCACTCATCCTCCAGTTAACATCTTACATAACCACGGAACGATTACCTAAGCCAGAAAATTAACATTGTGCAATCCTATTAGCTGGGCTACAGACCTTATTCAAATTTCACCAATTATGCCACTAATGGCCATTATCTGCTTTAGGGTCCTATCCAGAATCACACGCTGTGTTTAGTTGTCTTGTTTCCTTACTCACGTCTAACCTGAATCAGTTCCTTGGCCTTTCTTTGACTCCATAACCTTGACTATTTCAAAAAGTACTGGCCAGTTATTTTGTAGAAGGACCCTGAATTTAATGCATCTGATAGAGCCTCTTGATTAGACTTAGCACGTCAGTTTTGGCATCTCAGGCACCGGATGTCACTGAGTCTCACGGGTGATAGCTTCATCATATGGTTATGGTGGTATCTCACAGGTTTGTCCACAAAGAAATTGTTGTTTTTCCTTTGTAGTTAATACATAATTAATTTGTACTTAATATGTTTCTTGTGGGAAGATACTTTGAGACTGGGCAAATATTCTGTTTCTCATTATACCTTTGCCCACTAATTCTATCATCCACACATGATTCTGGCCTATAATCATGATTATGTTGTTTGCCAAAAGGTAATTTTCATTTCCATCATTCCTCACACATTTATTCATCAGAATTCTGATATAAAGAATAGCTTTCCCTTACCCCACTTATTGATTGATTGAACTCTTTTTAAAATATAGAATAGGGCTTCATGAAGTCAGGGTGCTAGGTACTCACTCATAGGGAGGAATGAGTGAACCCTCACTGGGTGAGAAATGATAACCAGGCTGAGTGAAACAAAGAACAGAGCTGGGCCTGTGATCAAAAGTGTCATTTCCTGAGAGCAGAAAATGAAAATCTTTTAACAGGTTCTGAGAAGGCAGGAACACAATCAGAGGGACAGTCAAAGATGACCATCTTAGGCAAAATTGATGGTAGGAGGCTGGCAGTGAGGTACAATGTGTTAAGTCAGGTGGGACTGGAGAAGGATGAGTTAATTCCTAAAAGGAGAAAAAGATTATTCTGCAGATCTTAAGAACAAATCAGTGCGGGAAGCACAGTTGGTACCCCCATGGTGAGTGGACAGACAGAAAGTGCTGAAGATTTTGTAGGAAAATACAAAAAATGCCCCCTTGGGATTGGATTAGCGCTAGCAATGAAGCATCTACAAGATGTTCTGGAATCAGAAATGTAGGGATGTCAGTAACCAGAGGGAAGGGTGTTTCCAAAATCAAACTTGGGGGACATTAACCCTTTTTTTCCTGATGCCATCTCAGTTGCAGTGGAACACAGTCTCTTGACCAGGTAATGTAGGACTGGACCAACTCACTTCTGAGAGTATTTACTCTTTACCTACATTTCTGCACTACTGTAAAAGAAGAAAGGAAATAATCAGGGCCTG
Source organism: Scalopus aquaticus (assembly GCA_004024925.1). NCBI lineage: Eukaryota > Metazoa > Chordata > Mammalia > Eulipotyphla > Talpidae > Scalopus > Scalopus aquaticus. Next base: position 47,715 of record PVIJ01011107.1, read on the forward strand.
CTGCCATACCTTGCTCCCCCACTGCGCACCCCCATCTGGTTCCCCACAATATGCCTTGCACACAGGGGTCTGCTTTGAGCTTGCTATCCTCCCCAGCAGCAGCAGTGAACTTGGCGAGCTGGAGGGCCCACAAAAGGTTAGCCACCTTCCAGAGAAATCTGGTGTGAGCACCACCCAAGGCCTCAAATCTCTCTCCCACTATCTTGACCCATGGCCAGTCTTCAGCCCCACTGTAAATATTTTTGAAATACAACATTATGGACAGTCCAGACCTGAACGAAGTAAAACTGTGCTCTGTTCCTTCTTTCGTTGGTGAGTGCAGTGATCCTCTCTAAATTCCATTCCTGAGCCTTGGAATGGCATCAGAGCAGGAGCCCATTTTCACTTAGAGTTCTGGTTGAGCTAAGTCTACCAACAGTGGCCTAGAGGGCATTTCTCTCCTTTCTCTAGACTGAGTTGAAAGCTATCTCTAACCCAGTGGGAGATGTCTAATTGGGATGGCAGCAACAAGGACATAATATAGGAAAAACTCCCAAAATCTTTGGTTAAGAAATAGAATCACTAGCTGCACTTTTGGATAGAGGGAGGGCCAGGTATCAGCCTGAGACCTGCAGCAGAAGAGAGAGGCAGCCCCACCACTACCACACAGAGCCCAAAGCCTTGCAGAAACTGATTTTTCATCTTCCCACTGAGGGAGAGTATCGAAGTTAATAGCAAAGCTGATTCAGACCTGTCTGTGTTCACATCTCAGATTCACGAATTCTCATGTAGCCTCAGACATGATGACGTCTGTTCTGCCCATTTCCTCAAAAACAAGTGGCTGCACTCGGTGAATGGCAGCCACAATTGATATTGTTGGTGAAATGACATCACACAGCTGGGTCTTGATGTTTGTAGATTTGTAGTATTAGTATAGTTCAGTAATCTATTTTTTTCTCACAATTATTCATGTTACCTTCTTGCATCATTGCTATCCACTTAATTCTGTTATTCCCCAGGAATTGAATAATTTCTAGTAACAGGAATATTATGCATATGGGTACAGATTGTTAAGATATCATCTGTTTAAATGTTATTATATTTAGGTATAATATTATACTTTATATTCCTGCTATAAATATAATGTAAATATTATATGTGTATGTGAACAAAAACCAAAGCAAATTCAACAAACCAGAACTACTCACAGCAGGCAAAGGCAAGAGTCCTTGACTATCAGTTTTCATTGAACCCTTTGATTCTTTCCTAACTTATTCCTGTGTCAGAAGAATCATCTTGAAAAGCCACAACATCGTATGTACTTTCTTCCTTTACTTTTACAAGTGTAGTTTAGTTTCAATTATTTGTGATAATTCTTAATAGTATATATTATCCAAATAATGATGACCTCTATTATAGAACTTACTGAAGAGCACTGTTATTAAGTCTTGCTGAGAAGTAGGGCATGACTGCCAAACTTTTATAAGAATTACAAGGCCATGGGGCTTAAATCAAGGTATGGCAGGACTTGACAGTGCAAGACAAATACAGAAGACTGTCAGAGCCCGCAGAAGCCAGAGGCAGGTCTGCGGGAGGAAGTTAGTGGAGACAGAAAGTATTACGCTGGGGCACGGGGGCTAAGAATCACATAGAATTTCTGTGAAAGAAGCACCTGTATTAATTACATACTGTGATTTCCTTAAACTATGGGTTAGAAGTCTTTGTCTAATTTAAATACAGATGATCCTTGAATAACCCGGGCATTAATCCTGGTTATTCCCTTAGATGGGGCATACCGGATACAATAATAATACCCAGATATCAAAAAATGCAATTGGCCCTCTGTTTCTGCAAGTTCATAGATTCACACACCATGGATGGTTGATATTGAGGCCAACTCTATGGAATGTGTGTATACATGGATGTTGCTGTCCTCAGGGGTCCTGAAACCAAGCCCCCAGGGATACTGAGGGTTCTCTTTAAATTTGGGAGGAGTCAAATGTTTTAGTGGATTGTGCCTGGTCAGAGTTGATGCTCCTAAACCCCACATTGGCCAAGGGTTAGCTGTATGCCCCAGGTGAATGTGTGTACTCATGCACGCTTCTTCTAACTACACGTGGAAAGCAGAAAGACGGAAGCTCAGAGGTGCTGCATCTTAAGACCTTTAACAATACGTTGTGGTTAAAAAAGTCCAACCATGTATGGAATTTGGACTCTTGCCCTGAATATTTTTCAGGATTCTATTGAAATATCCTCCCTGTCAGTGAGTTCCTCCGATAGCCTAGAGAAAGCACCATTTTTAAACCAGTTAATATCTAGGGTGGCTCTCGCTGAAAAATGGCCTGTCTTTAGCTCTTTAGCTCTCCCTAAGAAATAATTTGTGGCAATGTGCTCTTGCCAAGCTTCTGAACATGTGCCCGCTAAACCCATAGAGAGTAACGACTTTGGCCAGGCAGGTAGAAAACAATATAGTTTTCAATTTTTTATTGCATGTGAACCTCCTGGTGGGTGGCAGAGTGATTAAAACTCTCTGTGGCCTGATTTTTTTTCAGACCGATTTGCAAGGCTGCCTTAGCATTTCCACATTCCTTATAATTTGGGCGTTTATTACATATTTTACAAGGCGCTTGTGCAATATGATATCAAACTTAAAAGTGGTATTGTATATACAGAAACTCTTAATAAAAATTACTAAGTAGCACTATTTGTTTATAGTAAAAGACTCACTTATAAGCAAGATTCCTCTATGCCTAATGACTTAATGAGCAATTTGGAGGTTCGTTTTTCTTGTTTAGCTATCTCAGTGACTATTTCTGCAAAATTCCTTGGACAAATTTATCTCAAGCTTTAATATGAGCCCCTCCCCTCCCATACAGTATTTTTGACTTGGACACATGAGTTTCTACGTGAGTTTTATAAGCTCACTTAGAGATATGTTTTTAAATTGCTATCCTAAAAACAAAAAACAAAAAACAAAAAAAATAAATAAATTGCTATCCTACAGAGTTTTGACAGGCCAGTGCAATTGCTGTGTTGTGTGAGAACCTTAGTGCAACCATCTCTTTAGTACATTGATGAAATAAATGGACTAAGTTAAGTCTGGGTTTTCTTTCTCAGGACATATCCCTCTCAATGCTTTACATTTCTTCAACGAACTTTTAACATCTTCAGAACTCAGTGTCCCTGAAATAACTGAAACCCAAAGTGATGGCCCCATCTGATTCTCTTCATAAGCACCCGAGTTGCCATTCTTCCTTTTATCCCATTTGCTGTTACAGAAATTAAATTAGCAAGAAGCGGCCAGTGGAATGACCTGGCTAAAGCATTTCTTTAACACACAGCTTCTCATTATCACCTCATTACGTCCTCTCTGTAAAGCATCATCTAAAATAGTGGTTCTCACAGTTTGGTCCTCAGGCCAGCAGCTGCATCACATGTTAGAAATGTAAATTCTCAGGTCTCACTCCACACCTACAGAATCAGAACCTCTGGGGTTGAGGCCCCCAGAGTAATTCACATAATTCAAATTTTCCTTCTGAAGTCAGAGAGAAATACAATACTCCCTGTTCAGTGACTAGAAGCAAACCTAGTAATGGCTGGAAACTTTTTTGATTGGTTCTACACTTAGGGGTATTTTGCCACCAAGATTTCTTTTTATCTGAAAACCCTGTGGAGTCCAAAAATGTAATGCCCTGGGAGTTTCAAAAAAGTCCTATGAGATGTTCATTTGTACACATTATTTCTGGTGCTTACCTAGTCATGATTAATTCACATCCGAGGTGAATATAGCTTGGTCAATTTCCATTTCTTGCACTGGCGCTCTCTCTCTCTCGCTCTCTCTCTCTCTCTCTCTCAAATTATTTTCTCACAGTTCTGGATGGTGGACTTCCAAGATCAAGGTGCCAGCCTGATTAATTTCTGGTGAAGCTCCCTTCCTGGTGTGTGGCTGGCTGCCTTCTCCTATATGGTAGGAAGAGAGAACTCTTTACACCCCTTGACCCTTTCTCCCTCCTCCTCTCTCTTAGCCTCAGAAACCTCACTTCATTTACTAGTGTCTACAAGTTTTTATAAGCATTTTGCTTTGTCAATCATTTGCTACATAAATGTCCAATATTTGTCTTTATCATTCTGACTTACTTTACTATACGTAATTCCTGCAAACTCCTTCCATTTTGCTAAAGATGGCAACATTTCATCTTTACTCGTGGCTGTATAGTATTCCTTGAGTGAATAGACCACATCTTCTTGACCCAAGCCTTCATCAGAGGGCATATCTTAGCTTTATACCCATTTCTCAAGTGAAATCTATGTCAGAGAAATATTTATCTAGCCTATCCTTTTTTTTTCTTGTTCCCAGACAATGTTAAACACTACCCATTATTCCTCTGACTGTCTAATTCATTTCCATCTTCAGAGGAAGTAAAAGACAAAATCAAGTTAAAGGGAAAAAGTAATAGGAAAATGTCAATAACCACACACATATAGCACACTACATAGTCCAAGCATCTGATATATTTACTTATGTTCTGTCATGCAATTTCTTCCATGTTTTCGTGTAATGTATAAGGATCGAGTATTTCATCATTACATAGTTCAGACTTGAACACATCACATGGGGTATTTGAAAAAAAAAAAGACTCTTAGTAGACTGAATACCACAATCCCATTTCTCAGATGAAGAAACTGAGGCACAGAAAGGTTTACTGGACATAATTAGTCAAAATTCTCTCTTGGCTGTCTCCAACTGAAAAATTCCTTTAATTTACATTTTCAACTCAAATATACTATAATCAAATAAATTATAATAGCTAATCTACCTCTTATATTTGGGAATAAAATTCCGATTAGTCATGGGCACAGCTTGAGATCTGAATATCAATATTGTTACCGGCACTTACTAAGAAAATAGAAAGGACAAGCACTTACCTTTCATTTATAGGCGTGATAAAGGCAGTAATCAAGGATCTGGAAAAAGCTAGAGGAAATGGGGACAAATGGAAATTATACCAAAGTGTGAGACATGCATGTGCAAATAAACTTAGACTAGCGTGGCAGAGAGGCAGTGTACCTCAAATATTCCATGTCATCGCCCACATTTCCTGCCTCCTTTGCAATTAGATTGGCCACGTGATTTGTTCTGCTGTGTGCAAAGGCCAAGGCAGTTAACACCTCTCTGCTCCCTCTCTGCTGCAATGGCAACCTTGGGGGAGGTCATGTACCCCAAATGGTGTGGCTACAAAATGAGGACTGCCCACTCCACCTACTTGGCCTGAGAAATAAACTATTATTGTTCTAAGACTTTGGATGTGGGGACTTTTCTATTGCGGCACCCCGTGTTAATTACCCTAATTCACCCTGGAAATGTGAAGCTGTGCTGGGCACCCAGACTGCCTCTCCCACTCACCCTTCCCTCATCAGCAATGCCCTCCCCCACCCGTCCTTCCCGTCCATGTAACTGAATCCTAATCTTCTACCACCTAAGTTAAGTGCCACGTCATTCATTCATCAGGCAACTATGTTTACATACCTGGTAGGTGTCAGGTATGCGTTCATTCTTGAGAGTTCAACCCAGACGGGAATACCCATGCCCTGATCCCACAGACCTTGCACCACCACAGCAGGGAAAAAAAGAAAATCTCATCAGTAATTACTATCCAGCTCCCAAAAGAAGTAATTTCTTCCTCCTCAAAGCTCTAGCAGACCCACTTTCTACCTCTTTTGCCTGCTGCTATTAGTAACATTGCATCTCTTTCCCCAGGTGGTAAGCACCTTGAGAGTATGACTTTATTTCGCTTCTATAAACGTTCCACAGTTTTTCGCACATAGAAGGCTAGACAGTTATTTATATGGAGGGATATGTTACATGTGTAAAAGCAACTCTAGATTTCTTAGAATTTAACTTAGGAGGGGGGGTGTTCAGGATGCCTTTCAGAGTCTCTGATTGTGATGTAAGAATTTATAATTAAATATTTTCCTCCTAGACCAGGCACATAGAAAGTACTTCATACATACAGTGAATGAATGAACCTTAATGAATGGGTTTCCCGCTTTCTTACTGATCAATGGTTCTCCTGATTGAATGAATTGCTACCCTAAGGTACCTGCAGTAATTGAATGAGACATGCCATGCATTTTTTTTGTGGCAAATAAAGACATTTTCAAATCCACAGAGCAGCAGGAATATTTAATTATTTTCTTTTAAACAATCCTGAAAAATCAATAGACTTACATTGTTTCTGGCCATTTAATTCAAATACAATTTTAAAAAATAAATTAGAACTCAGTAGGCAAAGTTAAGAAGGTTCTTGTTTAAAATTTAGTGGCCTTATATAAAATATGAACTTGCAATTAGAATCTATTAATTTAAAAATGTTCAGGATTGAAAGTATACAGATTTTCCCAGTAATTTAATAGAGTTCAATTTCCCAAAGCTTCTTTCTTTCAGAAAAAGCAAACCAAACACTTAAAGAAAATGAAATTATTGTATTTCTATCTCAAATTTAGTTCCATTTTAGGAAAACAGTTTGTGAAAATGGTTTATTAAATATTATTTTTAAAATCGTGAAAAATGTATTTTTCTTTCCCACCATCTCTCATTTTATTTCCATTGAGAACTCCCAAGGCATGCCATCATTTTCTATCTGTTCCATTTTCTTCACTATTTTTGTTGTTATTGTTTGAGCAGCATGTATTAATGCAAATGAAGTTTTTAATCATGATACAGAAATATCATTTGGGAGTATTGGTTAAATAACTGTTTGCATGTATTGCTTTTATATTTCTAAGCACTAATGTTTTTACTTTCGAAGCATTATTTTACTCTGCATTTTAAAATTTCTATTGTGGGGGTGATTAAATTGTTAAGGTTGGATTTGTTCTCATTTAGAAACAAAGAAATGATCCTTACTCTGTAATAATACCAGTCAGTAAATATTAAATAGAAACCGCTGGTTAAAAAAAAGAGAGAGAGAGCGGAGCAGCTCAAAAGAAGCAGAAAGCTTAACCTGGCATAATGAAGCAAATGTAAGTTACATTAAAGAGAAGTACAGAGTAATAATAGTAACATATGCTAATGACGTGTACCTTCTAATTAATGGAGTTGTTTATCGGGCTCCAGACAGCCAGGCAGGAGTCTCCTATTATTTTTGGAGGCGTACAATCTTGCAGATTTAAAGTTGTTACAGATGGAACGAATCCAATGATCTCCATGTAATTCAGAGGAGTCTTTCCAAGGCTGAAGATTCATTTTAATTGCAGATGTTAATAAGGTGTGTATTTTCAACCCGTCCTTATTCACCTGGTCTTTTATGTTGCCTGGCTTCAGTGTCACTGTTGAAATTGAGGCTGGTTGTATTGATTTTGGTCATTCTCAGTGGTGTGACATGAAATGAGTTAGGACCGTCCTGAGTGTGCAGGCAGCAAGTCAGGTCTTTCAAAGACTTCTTTGTATGAATGAGGGAATTAAAAGAAATTGTTTTTCCTCCTACTGAGGTCTATAGGAGTGAGCTATATTGAAGCTCAAATGAATTCAAATGGCTTCATGTCAACCTAAAATCTTTGGTTCCAGTCAATATAAAATAACTCATTAGGTACCAACCCTCTTTCAGGTTTATGAAGAAAGAATAGATTGATAAGGAGCCTTCCGAGATCAAAATCTGGAACTTGCTTTGAGAGAGTGAAACCACAGAAGCCCAGAATCTTAAAGCTGGAAGCGTCCTTACACAGCTGCATGGGTATAGGATTTACAAATGAGCCAGTAAAAGGATATAGCGGAGCAATGACACATGTTCAAGTCACCAGTTAGTAATTCCGCTAGACCAAAGTTTGAGACCAATCCAGTCCAGAGATCTTTCACCCATCAGGTCTCCTTTGATGTCTTCAGTGGAATGTAACTGTCTCGTGGGAAGTAAAACTGCATTTCAAACTCTGCTAACAGGTATAGGGGCAGGAAGACACCAGGGCAGGTTCGCTATTGAGCTGCGCAGATGGGTTAAAAGGAGGAGCCCTGGAGCCCTCGGTGACTTTTTAAATTACCTTTTAGTAGAGAGGCAACCAGGTACAGGGCAGGCAATCCGGGAGGCTGGCAGACCTCAAGCCCCTCGCGAATCTTCACTTTCTTGGGCTCTCAGACATTCTCTCGTGGTCTCTTTTGCACCCCAAATGGTCCTCTGCTCCACACTCTGTTCTCTCCTGCTTCTGCCGCTTCTGATGCTGCTTATAAGCCCAGTCTCTGGCCCAGGTGTGCCCACTCACGCATGCCCAAACCCTCCTCGAGGTACCCGCCATCAGGCATGCGTGTCAGCCTGCAGAGGTCTATCCTTGATGGGAGGACAGAAAAACCTGATGCCTATTTTGTTTGCCCTACACAGGTTAACTATGGTACATTCATTTAGTGAACTATTATGCAGCCATTAAAAATAGTATTTATGAACACAAGGTAATAAAAGAAAAACATGGCCAGGTGGAAATGATACCAGCAGAATTGTTACAGGGCAACCCCGATATACAATACAATGGGGTGCCTGACTGTGGGTTCTCACCCGTGCGCTTAAAAAGGACTTATAATAAGAACAATTGCAGGCACTCACAAAAAGGTTAATAAAAGGGTTTATTTACAAAAAGGAAGGGAAATAAAAAATGAATAACTCGGGGACAAAAGAGAAAGTGAGGGAGAGAGATAAATCTCCAAATACGTCCTACCAGATC